>UCOJ01001084.1:0-44759 GCA_900474305.1 Cecidostiba fungosa | reverse complement strand
TAAAATTGGAACGATACAGAGAAGATTAGCATGGCCCCTGCGCAAGGATGACACGCAAAATCGTGAAGCGTTCCACATTTTTTGCCGTTTTATGATCGAAAAGAAAGTTTATTGCATCTATAAAACACGTTCCAATAATTTTGTATCCCTTTATATCCATACTATTTTATTAAACCGTGCAAATCTCATCTCCAGCGTAAAATTTCAAAGCAGATTCGTGTGTCAGGTCAACACGCCGCACGCGACATCAGCGAATGAAAACAAAGCCCACCCACCGGCCTCGAAAACACCGTGACAAAAAGAAGAAAAAATCGATAAAGAAAGCAAAAGGGAACACACGCAGAGCTCATCGCGCGCTTCAAACAGAAAGCCCAAGCGCGCTCTTGTTCCTACATCCGCGCGCAGGCGACAAAGATACGCGAGAGTCGAGGGTGGAGGAGGTGAAAGAAAAAGAAAAAAAAATAAAATAAAAAAGGAATGGGCCGACGCGATGCGCCTATGTAGCAGACGGAAGGCGGGCCGGGACGGCCGCAGAGCAGAAGGTGGGGGGTAGGAGTAACGCCGGTTCAGCTGCATTAATTAAACTAGCGGAGGACAATGAGCCTGTCTGCTATGGCTCGGCTAGCTGCTCTCGCTTTCGGTCGCTCTCTCTCTCTGTGTAATTCACGCCTCGCCCTGCTGCCGAGGGTCGGAGAAGCCGCTCCGGCGAGTTTTTCCTTTTTTTTCCTTTGCACGCGACTCTGTCTCTTAACTTTCTTCATCTATCTGCGTTTTATTCGCGCCCTTTTGACTCCAGTTCTACAGTTGTTTTTTTCTCTCCCCGACTCTCGAGCTTTCGTGTATTTAAAGTAAATATCCTTATTATACTTTTTAAACAGCCGCGAACCATAAGTTTGAAAGGATTTTGAAACCTTTCATCTGCTGCGTCGGTGTATGTAAATATTAAGTACTTCATTTTTCTCTTTCGATATATACATCCCCCCGCATCTCATTGAGCAATTCACATCGACGCTCGCTCTCAATTAATCTCGCTGCGCTTGTTTCAGCTCATTTGCGTATTCGCAACCAGGCGAGCGCATAAAACCCGTCCAGTCCTCGGACTATACCTTTTTTCCCGCGTATACGTGATTCACCACCGTACACATTATAAGTTAAGTATACGCGTTTTAATCTATCGCCTTAGGATAGCTGGATAATAAACAAGCATTGTGCAATATACTGCGCTAATGTAGTAAGTGCAGCGATTACGCGAGTATTATCGTGGATTAAGAAGATTCACCGGTTATAATTTCGCTTGATTTTGAAGACAGCACGCGCAATGCAAATATATATATATATACATATATTACACACATATATACACGTTACAAAATCTCAAACGATCGTCGTACACGTTGTGTACTTTACGAAATATATATGTATATAATTTAATTCGCGGTGATCTGTACGGTAAATAATAGCAGAAAATTAATTCTGCAAAAAGCTAAAACCGGTCTGCTCCGTAGCCGTTTGTAATCCAGCGGGTCGTACCGCGCAATTATATATTATATACTTTCGGCAAAGTAAGCAATCGAGCGACGCAATGCAAGGCATGCGACGCGGATGAAAAAAAAAAAATGTCCTCGACGCGGCTCCTCTACTGCAGCGCACACAGGTATGCGACAGGAGGAGGTGGAGGAGAGCAGATAGAAATCCTGGATAGAGGAGGAGCTGCCGAGTCGTGTAAGAGGACTCACTTAGAAAGCGATTACCCATAGGGTATATATTATACGAGAGCTGATCGTGAAGTTGTTGTTTACGTGGGGAACGGGCTTTCTGAGAGAGGAGTATTATATTATGGCTGTGCGGAGATCTCGATTGGGATCTATGGGATCCTTCTCTCCTCTCGATTCAGAGATCTCGATGCTGGCGATTAGATATATGATGCCGATGGTTTTTGCACGAGAAATAACGCGAAATCAAATTTATAATTTAAAACTTCGTGTACGTTGCACTATATTTTGTACAAATATTGTACACACAAACACGAGAAATACATGAAATAGCGCAGCATCAGCTATAAACGTGCGCAGTATCTCTATGTCAATAACCGCTCAAGCCTCACCCTAACCTAGCCAACATCATCAAACCCTGTATATTTCGAAACATCCCAGCTCAGCACATTATATAGCTTCAATCCGGAAGAATATATCGCAGCCAGCTTCTCTTCCGGGCTTGCGCGCGTCTGCATCCGGCGCTGCATCTCCCGGAGATCATTTAGCCGAGATAATTGCCAAACATTGTTCACCTTGTTAGCCAGTAGCAGAAGCAGCAGTAGCTCGCCGGGCAAACTTGCTCGAGTTAATAAGCGGTGGAGGGCAGTAGCAGCAGCAGCAGCAGCAGCAAAGCCGAGTGCGAACTCGTGTGTAAATTAGCGTCTTCAATTTGTAAGCGCTCGCGTGACTGGTCTGTACGCGCTGTAAGCTGGCCTACGGCGCTTTACGTTGTGTTGCAGTCGGCTACCGAAAGTTACGCGGCGGATGTGTGCGAGTTGTAGCAACAACGGGCAATAACAATGATAGGTTGAGTTGCTGCGGTTTTGGTATAGCTAACTTTCTGCAGGCTTCTGTGCGTATTTGCACAGTTGAGCGTTTTCGGGATACTGCGCAGCGCTCTCTGATATATAATGTGGCTGATGATGCTGTCGGGGACTTTCCTTTATATAGGGTGGGCTAAATTAAATTTCGAGAGAATCGATAACTACAATAAAGTCATATAATATAATCAAGAGATTGAGTAATCGCGCGAATATAACAATCAACAGTATAGCTAATTAATCTCCGTTTAAAGAACACCGTTATATACATCAGCCATATAATATAATAGAAAAACACGATAGCCGCACATTCTCACCTCTCAATTTCCCAAGCCTCCGCAAACACATATAAAGCCCTGTGTGCAGTATAGACTCTCCGCGCACTTAGCGCGCATAATTGACAGTGTAAATTATCGTCGCGGCGCAGAAAACGATCAGCGATCTATCATTGCAAGCGAGGCCGAAGCTTTTTACACACACACACACACACACACATCCCTTGGCTTTCAATATAATCGTTCTTTTTTCCGTCGCTCACGATAAAAGGCATTCCCGGCGCGCGCGCGCGCGCGATCTCTATATAAGCGCGCTCTCTCTCTGAATCGCGATAAAACCCAGCGATATAATGAGCGTCTTCGCCTCGCCTCCGCGCCGACAAAGGCTGCTTATCGTCGTCGCCCGCGTCCCTCTTCCTTCGCGCGCTCTTTTTCTCTTTTGCTCGTTCCCTCTCTTCTGCGCGCTTCTTTTTCTTGCACCTCGCCTCGCTGTTAAGCGTCAAGAGCCGGCTTTTGCGCAATTTCGGTCCCGATGCACGTGCCGAGATTTCGGCGGCGAAGCCCGTGGGAAAACGAGGAGAGAATTGGGAGTGGGGTGTATTATGTGTATTATAGAGGCGAAATGCTTTTGTTCGATTGATTTTACCGAGTGTGTATTGTAATACCAACAATGCTTTTTGTTGTTGTATTATTAGTAAGAATTATTTTCGACGGTTGTGTGTTATAACCGCGTGATTTAATTTATTCCTCGTGTGTACGAATAATTTTCAAGCAAATTATCGTGTGCTCGGAATTAGCCTTTAATCGCTCCGTAAATAAACTCCGCTTACGAGCAATTTGAAAGACACATATACACACTTTTGGAATGACTCACAGCATGTGTGCGCGTGACGTCAAGATAACAGTTGCAAATTCCTACAAAGCCAACAAATTCCCGGAGTTCTTATTACGTTTGGTTTCATAAGCCGTCGAACGCACGTCAAACCGTTGCTCATCCCCGATATCGTCGCGCGCGCTAACTATAGAACGACACTAAAAGAAAAAAAATAATAAACGCGTCGCCAGCACTATTGTACGCGATCATTTAGCTCGTGTCCACCGCAGCACACAGCGTCCAGTGGTGCGCATAAATTTTCCGTATAATTACACATCGATAATCTTCCGGCGATCGGTAGAGTTGCAGCCGGTGCGCATAAATCAATAAACGCGCACGAATAAGTACACCGATGCCGAATCGGCGGCCGCTCGCGAATTCCGCAACGATCGCCTAATAGAACGGATAATTTATTCCGCGCGTTACGTAATACTGCGCCGAGCGCGCGCGCGCGCGGCCAGCATGCAAAGCGCGCAAAAATTAAGTCCCGCGCAAATTAATTAAAACGCGACGACGACGGCGCCGCCGTGGTCTTCTTAAAATTGAATAAAACATTGCTCTCTCCGCGCGAGTGCTCGAGATCGATGCAATCAAGCTGCGCTAATTAATGCGTATTTATGCATTCGAAAGCGCGAGAGAAAAGAAGAGCTATACTTCTCGGACTCCGCTGTGTTATATATATTATCTGTTCGTCTCTCGCGATGCATTAAAATCGTCGCGACGTCGTTAAACAGAGTAGCGGCGTTGCTGCAGTGGGTGTAAAAGAAAAAACAAAGAAACGTTGCATAAAATCTTTGGTCCTGCAATCGATGGGAATATGGAATATGCGGCGACGCCAAGTGGAGTCCGACGACGACGACGACGACGAAGAGACTAAGTCTCGCGACACACGCCGCCGCGAAGACATATACACGCGAAGAGCATTCAATTATTGACCCTCTGACTTGGGCGAGCGGCGGTACGTATTAGCATGAGCCTGAATTATTCATCGGGGCTAACAGTTAATCCGGCAGTATGTAAATTAATCCTTCTAATTGCGAACGACAGAACGCGCTGTCGAGTTGTTACCGAATCATATGCATTTATACCGGCGGCGGCGGTGGTGGTAGCAGCGGCAGCACATTAAGATTACAACGAATTAATCCGAGCGCGAGAATGTCGCGAGCGCTGTGCAGCCGGGAGCTAAAGGAGCGAGTATATAGAGCGAACCGCGGCTGGAGGTATATGTACGGGTGAAGAGAGATAGGGATAATTGCTGTGCCGCGAGCTGGACTCGTAGCGATTGCTAAATAAACAATTATTGAAATGTCGCACGACAATTATCGGAACGAGTTCGACTGCTCTCGTGATGTACGGAAACTTGATTTGGTGAAGGATTGTGATGTGATATGCAGGCGTGATTGAGATTGTTCTTAAATTGATTTTTCATGTTTTTGATAATAAATATTGCTACTTTTATTTATTTTCATTTAAGAAAAAGATTAAATGTGTATCACACATTGACATTTTAAATCTCGAGCGCTGATTTCAAATTTTACAAACACTAGTGACCTCTAGGCTCTACTTTGGGCAACTGCCGCTAGGTGGCTACCAGTACGATTGGGTATCTCACAAGTGCTGAGATTTGTCAGTGATTCGTATATAAGGAGCACTGAGAGCTCGACTGTCGTACTTGCTTCGGCAGTACATATATTAAAATTGGAACGATACAGAGAAGATTAGCATGGCCCCTGCGCAAGGATGACACGCAAAATCGTGAAGCGTTCCACATTTTTTGCCAATTATTCATAATAAAATTAACTTTTGTGAGTCATAATTGAAAATTATTTTTTTGATTACTTTCGTATAATGACTGTTAAAATTAAACTTTTTTCATATGTAACCGAGTGAACATGTTTTTACATAAATAAGAAGCGTACGAATCTTTTCACCAATCGTATGAATAGTACAAAGCAAATTGTGCAATTCAACAATCGCCCTCAAAATTGAATCATCCTATTCAACGCTAAGTCGCAGCAGTAATAGAAGCCACCAGGCTCCGTTCATTAGCGCGCATAAAACGCAAAACTCAGCAAAGCGTGTATCTTTTAATATCCAACATTGAATACGACAATATATACCGCACTCTCGTTTGTACAACTACGAAAATAATGCTAACCCAATGAAACGACATCATTTTTCCGAGTAATTACCGCAACCAATTCACACACACACACCCTCTCTGGTGTATAGTACGAACCAACAAACGATCAACAGAGCGAAGCAGAAGAGCGAAAAAAGAGCAGAGACAACATCGCTCGTCGGAAAAACGCACGCAGTCGAGCGTGCGCTGCTGCAGTAACTGAGAAAAAAAACCACATACACATCACACACAAACAGAGAGAGAGAAAGAGAGGAGAAAGAGTTAAAGAAGCGAGCGTTAATTGCATTAGATACCTACACGCTGCACCGGCATAATGCAGTAGCACAGCAGTCGCCTCGTTAATTCGGACGGCAATTAAAAGCCAGTGTCTCGAGTTCTCGCATCATCCCTTTTCGTTATACTCTCTTTTTCACTCCCTTCAACGCGGATGATCCCTCGAATAGGGAGCAAACGTTAATTGCGAGCGAGAGCACGACTCTCGAACCTAAACCAGGGCTTCTCTTTCAAATCTTCGCTTCACTTATATTGCGCATGATGCACACACATACACAAGTCTGAGCTTTCCATTCACACTCTTTCGACAGCTGTACTGCTGCTTCGAATCAACGCTTGATTTCGCAATTAAAAAGAAAAAGACGACACTGTGGGAATAAAAGAAGAGACTATATATATAACGGGACTGTGAAAATTCATAGTTGGCCTACGACGCGAAATTAACTGTGTTTCGCGCATTCATCGCTGGGCTTTACGAGCTTCGCGCTTCTCTTATCCCTCTTTTTGCTCACTCGCCGTTGTGTATATAAACCTCTCTCGCGCGCGCGTTTATTTCTCTCTCTCTCTCTTCGCGCGAGTTTTTCGGATGATTTTATTTTCCTCTCTTTTATTTTTTGTCTAAGCGGCTGCGGCTGCGAGCTTTTTCGGTTTAATCGAGCGTAGGCTTTCTTTTTGCGCGGAGAGCGAGAGAGAGAGAGAGAGGGGTATGACGCGTAATTAAAGTTTTATTTTGTGCGCGTCGAGTCGCGGTTTTAAGTGGCGACTTTATGTCTTTTAATAAGTCAGACCCGGCTTTTTTACGCTGCTCTCACTCGAGTGCGCAACGCGGGCTTTTAATAGCAGAGAATCTCCGGTGGTGGTTTTCTTCTTTTTTTTTGCGCACGCGGAGCGCATGAAGGCTTAATGAATTATTCGAATGCAATTTTCCGAGGACGGCTTTTTTCTACCCCGTGAATAGGCGGATTTTTCCTACCACCGATTCGTATGGATGCGTATGAATAAGCACGGCGCTTTTTTTGCGACGATAAGAGTCAAAAGCTACTGCTGCACTGAAGATCGTTAAAACTATTAGAAATCTTACGCAACTAATTAAATTCTCAGGTGCAACAGGAGAAAGAACGGTTGAGTGAAAACTCGGAAGCAATCTATCCGACTATGTATATATACACTTCTGAAAGTAAAAAAGACTTTTCCCAATAGCAAATAATGCACAAAGCTTCAAAACATTCCAGGGCGCTGTGAAACGCGAAAAAAGCAGCAGCAGCAGCGTAACTTGTTATATATCTTCCTCTCGTCTATATATTATATACACGTGCTGTTACAAACTCAACAACTCTTCGGAAAACTTAATCCGCTCTCTTTCCGCAGACTCGATCGAAATTTCCACGAAACTCTTTAAAACCACTCCTGTGTGCGTGTGTGTATATATGTCTATATATATTCCTGTATACCCTCTCGTATACTCAAATATTCGCTTACACGCTATCGCGAGCGTGTATCCGTGGCGGCGGCGGCAAGGAAGGGACAAGAGGGACGATATATAATGTTCCGCGATATTAAACGGGACGCATTCCAGCGGAGCCTGCCACCCCCTCCTCTGCACTGAATGCTATCCTCGCTCACCCTCTCCCTCTCTCTCTCTCACGGCTTCTACGCTGCTGAGCTCTCTTTCTAATTTATCTGTTCTATTTACTTTTCTCGCACTTTCGTCTCGGTTTTTTTCTCAACCGCGCGCTACTGCTATCTTTATATGAAAAGGAAAATGTTGCATCTTAAATCCTGATGCTTCTTCTTTTTCTTTCTGTTTCGTGATATTTTACGCCTATAGTAGTGGATCCGACCGCCGCGTCAGTAGTAACAGCCGCGCACGGTCAGCCGATGTGTGTAGATACGGACACCCAAATCATTATACGGACAGCTCCGAGCTTTTAAAGCTCGACTATGTAATTGAATTTTTCTTTTCGATAAACCGGAAATTTAATATACACCGCGATGAAGAAGTTTCGAGATCGTGTTGTACTTAATGACTGACTTGAGGAACATTGTCGGGAGGTCGATGGAGGACTAGAATACTTGGAGCTTGTTTAGCGGTATATTTGAATTGCGAATGGTTTTCAAGGCTGCGGCTAAACTCTCATCCGCGTATATACACTTGATTTAGTTAGAAGCCCCGTTAGCTATGCAGCAGTAGAGCCCGAACTTCCTTGATGATGCCGCACGGTACATATACATATACTCGCGCGCTTAAGACGCGCTAAACTATCCGTTCACGATTAAATACTCCAAAAAGCGATTATATAAATACATATATTATCATTGAAAATTCAGTATCACAAAATAGCCGCTGAAATTTCACATGCAGCAATTCAAGAATTACGCGTCAGTCGAAGAGTGTACACGCAGAGAAGTCCGGCCATATAATCCCTCCGTCTCTCTGCAGTCGCGGGTATGCGGCGGCCGCCGGTCTTGCTTGACATTCCAAAACGCCGCCGCCGTAGCCGCGCACCCCCTCTATCACTGCGCCGTTCCATATCCTTCATCCGCACATTTCCAACCCCCTCTCGCACTGCAGCCGAATGCAGCCATGCGTCATCCGGCCGTGATCTATGCTTCCTGCAGCTCCTGGCATTGCTGTATACATATATATATGTATATTGTATCACATACGCGAGCATGTGTCTGTGCAGGCGTCTCTATTAAGCGGCCATTATTCGTTTCGTCGAAGCTTTCCAGGGAAATTATAAAACTCGGAAAATTCTCGGGGATATATAATAATAATAATAATAATATATCGTTCGGAACGAGGAAATAAAAGAAAAAGGAGAATGCGATGATGCATAATCGCGGCATTCCATCGTATATATCCGAATAGTTCAACAACACAACTCACCCACATTTCGTACGGAACGATCGAAACGCGCGGAAAAAGACACACACACACATATATGTACGCACAACAAAATCTCCCACGCGCGCAACACCTGCACGAATCGTCGGGACGCAACAGGAAAAATTCGCCAGTATTCCAGGCGAATTCAGTGGATTCCATTACAAGAGAGCGAGAGAGAGAGAGATAACCCGGGGCATCCCTTCCTCGCTAATTCGCTGCCGCTGCTGGCTAGCCTCGAAAAATGTACAGCTGCACGAGAGGTGGAAACGCGCTGCCGTCGTTGTTATATATATACGTATATATACATGTTTATAAACGCGTATGTATAGCGAGAGAGAGACCAGTAGTGCGGTGCGCAGGTACGCGTAACAGGGAAACATGCGGCAGTAGTGTATATAGATAGCTCTACTGGTGGGGAGGAAAAGCCTGGGGGAGGCTGCAGCACACTCCACCCCCGTCAAGGGGCGGAGCAACCGCCCACAGTCGGCAGATGGGATGCCCCCTCCTCTATACGGTGAGGCGCCAAGCGCTGATACGCGATATCAGGGACCACTTGTTGCTGCGCGCGCGCGGTTATAGATGCGACTGTATGCTACTACTACTACTGCTGCTATGTGTGTGTTTTGTATGGATGAGGTGCGGTGATGATGATGCTGTATATGGCGGGGATTTTGCGTCGCGCGCGTTTTTGGGGCTGCGACGGAGCGGTTAACGCTGTCGCTCAACTGCTGCTCTGACTTGTTTCCCGGCGGAGTGTATTATAGAGTCGTCGTCGGCTCTTTTTCCGATGTTTTTTCGCCTAAGTATTGGGAAGGAAGAAAAATCACGTGACCGTTAGCCACGCAACAATCAGCATCAAAAGACGATCTCAGGGAAATTAGTCATCCCCGAATTCCCGAGGCGCAAACACAACGGAGCAAGACACGCGAAAAAGAATCCCAGGAACTCCCCGCGGCGTTCTCACATTCTCGCAGTCAACAAGTTAGTACAGCATCATCCACTCTGAGCAGCTCGAACGAAAAGCTCAGCCATTCCAGCCCCGTACACACTGTATTATATATATACTTAGTAGAGCTTATTCGGGCCATAAAATCCGCGCAAAAGAGCATCTCACGCTGACAATGCAGCAGCAGCAGTAGGTGCGCGGGGCAATTCACGAAATTTACGAAAATGACGTCCTCCTGACTGGCTGCTACTGCATTGAATCCGGTACGCTCTACTCTCCATCTATCTCTCTCTCTCCTACACAGCGCTTGCGTTCCGCGACTTCCACCGGCGTGCCTGCGTCGGCAATCCTCCGGAAGTCTTAGGATTCCACGAAATTTCACGACCTACCTTACTCTCCATCTCTATCTTCAGGCTGCAGAGAGAGAGAGGGATGAGGCCTCGAGATAAACTCGGTTAACGCGCACGCGGGGGCGCGGCCCCCGACTTGCACGTGTATAGGTGGAGTGTGAGAGAGAGAGGGTTGAACGATGCCGCTGCAAGTGTTCCGGGATGGGGTTGGAATTTTTCCCAGAGATGGAGGATGCATTCCGAGACGGGTTTTTAGTTAGGCTGATATGCTCCTACAATATATTATTATATTATATACCGCTGTTGCTTATACACTCCGATGAATGTATGAGTTTTCAATTTTTGCCTATACAATAATCAAGATTTGAAAAAGGCTATCGATATTAAACATGCTGTTTGCGTTCTTTTGTTACAGGCAGTGCGGTGGCTGCAGCCGACACCATTTCCTCACCGTGGACCCCCGCGAGTTCCGGGCCGCCGCCCGACGCCAACGGCACCGGCTCGGATACGAAAAACCTCGACGTTGGCGACATCAGCGATGTAAGTTTTTTGCTTTCGTTCTTACAATATACAATTTTTTTTTCACCCCTATTTCCGCGTGTATAAAGTAATCACCTTCCAGCGCCCTCATTATCCCTCTTGGGCTATATAATACGTCCTCTCTCATCCCTCTATATCGTCCCGCGGTATCGATAACTAATACTCAATATATAACACGGCTATATCTCTGGTCTTGGCTATATACGCTCTATCCGCCGCGCATTAATAATTAATGAGCCACGTGTAGCAGCATACTGTATAATAACTCTATATAATAGCAGTGATGTGTGTATATGACTATATCTGTATTCATCTGTGAACAGGACGAAAAGGACCTATCGGCGGCGGACGCCGAGGGCGTGTGGTCGCCGGATATCGAGCAGAGCTTCCAGGAAGCACTCACCATATATCCGCCATGCGGTCGTCGCAAAATCATCCTCTCCGACGAGGGAAAGATGTACGGTAAGTACCGCGTCGCACTGGAGCGATATATATATAAATACTGCCACCGCTGAATTTATTATTATTTTTGTTATGGCTACTATTGTTATTATATTTTATTACATAATCGAACCCATTTTGGCTGGCTTCCTTTTGTTCTGATAGCGAAAAAAGATTATCGACTAATTAGACGGATGCCGAGAACCTTTTTTTTTAATTCGAGCTTTTTTTATTATAATACACAATTTGCGTCTTTTATCTTGTCGATTTTTCAAAGAATGTAGAGTAAAACCTAACCGAACCACTATGCGTTGCGGCAGAAAGTAGAAGTATTAAAAATTTTATAAAAAGTTTTTTATAAATACAAAAAGTTGAAGTATAATAAAAAAAACGAGACATAAAACCATCATACAACTTTAAATCCAGAACTACATCCAGCATGAAAATGAGAGAATCCGCAATTTCCGTACATCCCGTCAGAAGGAAAGAACGAAACAGCCTCAATTCGCGCCATAACTCCCTCCTCTCGTGAGCGTCTCCAGTTACTCGCTCCGTCGCCTCTCTCTCTCTCTCTCGGCTCGTTATTGCTCCGACCTGAGGTCAGTCTACGTGACCGCTCGGCGATATTGCCCCCGCTACAGAGCTCGACGTATACAGCAGCAGCAGCAGCAGCCGTGGCCACGCTCTATCGCCCATTCAGCAGGCCACCGACTAGCACTATACACCATCTCACCCATAACCACCACTAGTATCAGGCATCAGCAGCGTGAGACACTCGCAGCAAAGCAATAACGTCTCGCCGCCCTCCGACCGTCGTCGTCGTCGTCGTCGTCGTCGTCGGGATGGCCGGCGCGCCTATAAAGTCTCCCCTCGGATGATTTCATTGCTTCTGCCCGATCTCGTTCTTATTCAGTTCGACTTGACAAAAGAATTTTATCGAGAGAGAGAGAGCTCGGCATGCCGCCGATATATACTTTCGAATGGACGAACGGACCGAGCAATGCGAGAAGTTCCCGGAGACGCGTTGACGGGAGATTTTTCACTGACTTCCTCGTGCTTTGTGTACAGCCGAGGGAGCGAGAGCTTTTTTCGTGGAATTCCGGAGATGAATATTTTTTCCCTACGTTTTGAATATTGAATTCTGCGTATATATAGCGGTTCTCTCTCATGCATTCGCGAACGAATTTTGTTAAATTTTCAAAAATATAAGTGAATATAACGGGTTTTGATATTATTCGAACGCAAGAAGGAAAGGTCTCATCTCCGAGCAATAACGTCGATTACAATCTTAGCTCTACTATACCGTCCCTACAGCGCGTCGAAACAAAGGATAACGAGGCGCGAAGATGGTTTAACGCGATCGCTAGCAATCGATCCTGCCGCCGGAAACTTATTTGATCGAGCAGCCGCGACTACGCTTCGTTGGCTCCGTCGAGCCAATAAACGATCGCGTCTCTCGGAGGTCGCCCTTTTCTACTCCCTGTCTTTCCCTCGCGCCAAGGATTAAATATCTCGAAGCAATTTACTTTCGTATATATATACACATAGAGGATCCTTCGACGTGACTTTGTTCCCCCTCCCTTTTTTCGAGGTTGTCAGAGGATGAAGATTTAGAACGCCTTATATACGATTGTTGTTTTTAATCCTCTCGCTCTACGATTAATTAGTAGACCAGCTCTCGGTGAAAAAACAAAACAACTCAACGGCTGCGTGCTGCAAATTACAGCCTCGGGAAATTCAATACAAACAGACAGACATCCGGTTGGCCGCCGAGAGAGACTTTCGTTTCGTAGAAAAACGCGCGACGTAATGATGCCTTTCCACCGCTACAATTAACATTTTTTCATATCAGTCCTCGTGTGTTATATATCGTGCACTGCGAGCAGTATAGAAAACCCTATACACACATACACAGAAAGAGAGAGAGAGAGAGGAGTGGCCAATGTTTACATACGGCACAGCTGAGCAAGTGGTTTTTTTTTGCGCGCGCGGTGCGAGTAAATAGGGACTATTAGCGGCTAAGTGGCTGTATATAGAGCTGGAAACCGTTAGAGACTTTATCACTCTCGTGTATTTATACGGACAAACACAGCGGCGGCGGCGACGACCGAAATTCAACCACCGTAACAGCCGTAAAATTCAGCTCTCCGGAGAGAGAAAGAAGTTTCGGCGGTGTGAGAAGGGAAATTCAATATTTGCATGTCCGGCTGGGATAATAGGAGCTCTCTCGTATACGGCAATCTTCTTGCATGCCTCGCGGGGAGTATATGTATAGCCTCCCCAAAGATACGGCGACGATCCGTTCGCCTTTCCTATATATCGCACACCCCACGACGGCAAAGGATGCCGAGACGAAGGAGGAGGCAGCTGTTCTCTCAGACACTGCGAGGGTCCGACTATATCGAGGGTGTGAAATCGCGCTGGCTTTTGAGAAAAGTGTTTGCCGTTTGATTTATTATTATTTCGTTTATGCAGTTTTTCTCAGTCCGACGCGTTATTTATACAAATATTTGGAATCGCCCTTGTATACTTAAAAATATAAAAACGTTGAAATAGCTGCGAAGCGATAATGGATATACAAAAATAAAAGAAAACAGAGATCACTTGAAGAGGGAAAAAAAACGTCTCGCGCGACACAAAGGCGTCTCCCCCCGCGAGCGCGCGAACAGTGAGGAAGGAAACAAGGCAGTCGGCAGCTCTCAAAGGTCCGCAGAGACTCTGTGTCTCAGCGTCGTCGTCGGAGAAAGGGAGCCGTCGCCGCTTCAGGCGTCAGTAGGTAGTGTCCAGTTATTGACCGGCGGAAGCGTCGCGGCACGTCTCCGGGGCGCCTCTAGAGAGAGAGTCTCTCTCTCCCTCTCTTTCGTACAACACGCGACGATATATATTACGACGAGTGAGAGAAAGATAGGACGAGTCCCTCCTGTAAAATGGCTTTTCACGCTGCGGCAAACGTCCGTCGACTTGTACGTGGCTGCAGCCGGCTTTCCGGGAATTGTCCTGCAGAGAGATCGGCCAAAGTTTTGCCGAGACGGAAAATATAGATTTGCTTTTATATTTTCAGCGCTTTTCCCATTTCTTCGAGATTTTTCATCGTTTACACACTCGAGATAAAAGAGAGTATACGTCAGAAAACGAAAATATCTGAAAAACTTTTCGCGCAGCAATTTCCGCCGAAAAAGTACATCTCACCTCACCCCTACTCTTCCGAGCTTTTTGCGCCTATATACACAGTACACTGACCGCCGCCGCGTTGTCCGAAAAGCGGCTGCGGTGCAGCTACTCGTGCGCACAAGTTCGCTGGCGTCGTAAAACGCGCCTCGTAAAACGAAAACAGATTAAAGCCCGCGCGCGCGCGCGCCACGGAGTGTATATTCGCGGATTTACGAGGACGATAAACGGGATTGCGCGAGCGTCTCCTCTCTCTCTCTCTCTCTACCTACACCCCCCTCCCTTTCCCTTCTCCCGTAAACCTTGAACGATCTTTCGAGTAAGTCGCATAGTTACGCGCAGAGAGCTGCCCAAGTTTCTCTCTCGCAGCGCTTGCGCGTGCTTCCGCGATTTTTGCGACATAAATTTCGCGAGCCGGCGTTAGCTACTACCACCGCACTACTTGTTGCGGCTGCCCCCGGGGGGAAAATAGATTTTTATCGCCCTCACTAAAAGTTTCTATTATTTGCGCGAGGCTATTTTTCGCCGGCAGGCATTCCTGCGGCCGGATTTTTCGGTGGAACGGTTTTATCGATTCGCCTTTGTCTCTCGCCTGAAGTTTTGCGGCCGCGCGCTCTTTTTCGCGGTGTAGATACGCGTGTCGGATTAATGCGAGATGCTTTATTAAGTGTCGCGCCGCGCGTATCTGCGGAAGCTTTAATGTCTTTCGTCAGCCTTGCAGATGCGGTGTGTTCGACTTGAATTATTTTATGGAGTACAATTTGTTTCAATTACAATTAATATTTTACCTTCATTACAAATCAAGTATAGAATGTTCGAATCAAACGGAGAGAGAGCAAGAACCGCAATTCATCGTAAATAATTTTCAGATTAAAAATACCATTTCTTGCGCGAGAGTTCATGCACAAAGTAGCGCATTCCAGGTTTAATTCATTTCTATTCCGAGTTCGCCTGCGCACGCACGAGCGGCTCGCGTTCGGGGAAACAACTTCGTTGTTTAATTTTAACGGTAGACTCGAAAGCCCGGCGATTTTCATTTGTTTTCTAGCGTTAAGCTCATCCCGGGAAAACTGTTCCATCCGAGCTGCGCTTGTTGCGTGGGAGAAAAATTGAAGTTCTCGGAAAAGGTGCTGTAAAAACTAGATGGGCACGAAGTGAGAATTATTAAAACTGTATATACGCGGGGAGAAATGAAAGAACAACGCCTCGGTGTGATGTACTTTTTTGTAGTCTGAATTGTTTATATTACGTTGATTGTCTACGAAAGCTCTATAGTAAGTATCTGATAGACGAATCTTTGCGAAGGTTTCTGCCACTAAAATCCAAACGTGTATAATATAGATTAGTAGTATTTGCGAGCACTGTATGTAGCAAAATAATGATTCCGTTTGTGCTTGCACTTCCGAGAAACCCGTATTAGACGTCCCAATTAAAATAATCGTGAACTAATAAGTACATTGTTGAAGTCAGCTAACGACCTACTTTGAATCAGCCTCGATAACCGACATTCGCTACTCATAATCAGCTTTAATTCTGTCGATCTACGAGCAGCCCACCTCTTTATCAGTTTCTACACTACAGCTTTTTTAGCCATCTTCCCTTGTTCTCAGTATTTTCTTAATTAAATGTATACCATAAACGAACTTTCCATGCTAACTCAATAAAGCCCTTCCACGTAGTAAACAACAGATAAAAAACAAGCTCTTCAACCAACAGAAGCAGACATAGAAACCTTCATTTAACGAAGCCGTATGTAGGCAAAAACTCTCTTTACCAGGAACTTCCTTCAACCGCGTGTAATACGCGCAATTTCCGAGAGGGAGACGCTCCCTTTTCATTTGTTGCTCAATTATATTAAAATTCGCGCGGAAAGATAAAGCTGCGCAGAATCAAGCATTATATAAATAAGCCCTCTGCCAAAAAGGAGAAAAAACAAAAGCTCTGCTCTCTCTCTCTCTTTTTCTCTCCGGGAAATACAAATTCACCGCGCAAATGCGACTTCTGGAAAACGTAGAGTGAAAGAGAGAGAGAGATAGAGGACAAGGGTGAAGAGAGACTTCCGAGATGGAACTAGCTCTCGCGCGTATACCCGTGAATTAATATTCATTACGTCGTAAGAGCCGCTGCGAGCATCAGCGTAAATATGAAACAACGCCTCGTTGTTGCGCTAATTAAAATACCTGGGCCCGCGGCTAAAGGTTCCGCTCTCACTCGGGTTTGCCTGAGCAGCAACATAGCCTCTTCTGAAAATCGCGCGCGTCTCGAAAGTTCGCGGTATAGCGGCGAAGGAAGAGCTGCACCCGAGGAATTACTTTCAACGTTGCGCCATGGCTTTTTCCTTTTTCCGGGAAATTCATTATTCCGCGAGAGACAGAGAGATAGAGCGAGCTAAAGGATGTACAATTTTTGGGATGGGAGGACGAGAGGGTTGGTGTACCGATGGCTTTATGGCGTTTTGGTTGCATGTGCCCGAGCCGTCTGTGGAATCGCAAGGAATTTTAGCGGAGAGATAATGTGGAAAATCACGGGGAGAGTGTAATAAGCGCGCGGTGCGGATAACGCGTGTACGCTGGCATGCCTTATATATGCACAATTTTACGTTATTAATTTTTGCGTGGCCCTGAAATTTCGTTGATAAAATTAAGAGTTAAATCCTGATTAAGCATTAAAAATACTATTTTCCAACCCACTAGAAGTGACTTCACGCGCTAAGTGTATTATTGTATATACGTATTCAATACCAAAAACAAGTACAAATATACGCACTTATCTAACTATTTCTCACACTTTAATCCCGCGTGTCTCCTCACCACCTCTTCCTCCCCTCAGTGGAATGTAGGTTAAATACAAACACGTACTCGCTCGAAAGCGAACGTCAATGAGAAAAGTATCCGGCTGAGAAATAAAGTCGGCGTCAGCAGCAGCGAAAGTACGATAAAAGGGCGAGGCCAGCAGTAGCATCAACTACTGTGTTATATAGCTGAAGAAATGAAAAAATAGTCCCGGCATGAGCGCGTAAACGTGTGCCAGCCAAGTTTATAAAAATTGCAGGCAGCAAAAGTGGTGGGCGACAAAGCGAGCGAAAAAAATTTCACTCCCGCAATAAAGATAAAAGGAAAAACGAGAAAATCCTTCAGAATGTGCTTTTCATCATGTGAAACTTTCATAGAGAGAGAAGGGACTGCGCGAGATGAGCGACACCGAATGAGAGGAGGAAAAAGAAGTGAGAAAGAAAGTGTGTGTTCCGTAAAAAAAAGCTTATCTTCAGAGAGCTTGAAGTGTTTTGCCGTTACACGAAGAAAAAAAAATCCACCACTTTAGTGGTGTGTGCTAATATAGTATAGCGTCAAGCTCGAGTTTCAGCTCTGGAACATAACAGTTATTGGACTGGCCCTTCCCCCACCGCTTCAACTTTCAGAGTCTCTGTCCAGCGAAGATAGGTGGCGCATAGGCGTTTTCTTAGTTCCCTCATCATTAATTTGCGAGCTCGGTGCATATATATAGCGGTATGTCACCTATACCAAAACTGCGAGCAAAACTGCCTTTTGTTAGGCTTACTTGAGCCGCTCATGCTATAACTGCCAATGGCTGGAAATGAAAGTTCTTTCTTTCGAATTTAAATCCTCAAATTTTCACGCATATTAGCCTTTTAATTATAAAAAGTTGATGAAATCAAAATTTCGCCTTGCCCCGACGAATTTAATTATGTAAGGCGGCGGTCTAGATACAAGAGAGCAAACCAGGACAAAAAAAAGGAAGCGCATAATCAAAATTAAAAGAGTACCTCATTATACACGACGAGACTGCAAATTCTTTCGAGCTTCCGAATAACATAATTCACCGCGCGTTTAAAAAATTGAATCGTCGTTTGTTCATTTTCTACGGTCCTAATAATAATTATGTAAAAAATAATAATAATCATTTAAAATATAACAATAATATAATTATTTAAAAATTCAATTGTGTGCTAACTAACGATACCTATATATATTATTCGATTATGATTTTTACAACGATTTGCGCCTCAGCAATGAAGTATATAGAAAATAAAAACTCTCGGCACCTGCAGCTAGCCGCACATACAACACACGAGGCATAACGCAATTTCTCACAGATGCTGTCCAAGCAGCAGGAGCATCAAGCTCGTGTATGAAAGGGCTTGCAAGATCGCGGTCTATTGAAGCGACCGCGACGCGTATACGCTCGCGCACATACAACGCAATAGGAGGATGAGGATGAGGAGGAGAGAAGGGAAGGAGGTGCGAGAAGCTCGGAGGTTGCCCCGGAGATCCCTGGACAGAACGAGGACGATGTAATAATCTGCGTCTGCATTGTCCGTCTTCCTGGCATGGCCGAGTCCTTTGACATCTCGCCGAGTTTAATTAAACTCCGCGCGTAATGGCCCGGCCAAGATGGCAGACCGACTCTCTCTCTCTCTCTCTCTCTCTATCCCTCTCCATTCCTCCCTTCCTTTTTGCCTTCTCGACTTGCTGCAGTATATATAACTGTGTGTGTGTGTGCGAGTGTGTATAGACGCGACTGGCGCTCGTCGTTCGTGTACTTTTTCACTGCGCTTTCGTTCTCGCGAAATTGACCCTTTCGGAGAAAGAGAGGAAAGTTTCACGCCATGAGAGGGCTACTGAAACTCGCTTTATTCCAGCGGCGCGTTTGTGAGGATTATTGTCGGGACATACGTACGTACGACTACTGCAGGGCTTTTTATTATAATAGGCTACTCGAGGAATTTCGCATCAGCAGATTATTGATTGGCTCGCGAGCAAACGGTTCTCTCCTTTTACTGCAAACGTGATCGTTATTCTTATAAAATATCATTCGAGAACGAGCTTCGTTGTATATATAAAAAAAGCACGCGATATTATTTTGGACTTTGTCAAAGCACCATATATACGAGCAGCGCCGCGCACGAAAGCAGCATCACCCTTCGCAGCACACGACCATCCCTTTTTTCATCTCTAATATTAAACGGCGGTTTAACAAGAATGTCGTCCGCCGGCGCTCTCTCGCACCCTCTCTTATATAGCGTGTCGGGCAGGGAAAAAATCAATTACATCTTCGCTCACCTACGATATTAAACGCATCACCATATTTCTTCCCGCGTCATCATTCGACCTTCTCTCTCTCTCTCTCCCTAAGCCGTGTATACGTCGTCGCGCCTTGCTCGCGCGTTTATCGGCCGCAATTTACAAGCGCGCGCGTCATCTATATACGCCCTCGCGGCTAGAAAAATGGGGAAAATATAAGGAAAGCCATGTAGGGTGTGGAAAATTTCGCTGCGCCTGTGACTTGCAGAAACGGCCTCAAATTGAGTGTGTAATGGAATAATGGAATTTCCGAGAGAGGTATGTGCCTGGTGTAGTATGTGTGCTTTCGATATATTACGTCGCTATTCCGATGATGGAAAAATCATGGTCGGCTCTTAAACTTTGCAACAAATGTATGTAATCGAATTTCTCAAAAAACACACACACACATATACACACAGAGTCTCAGATAAGAAGAAGAAGAAGAAAAAGCTGCTGTATATACACAGCTCGAGCTCAGGCATAGCGCTAAAGTAGAACGAGCCCGACACAGGACAAGTTGAAGGGTGAGCGCTATACCATATAGCGTGCAGCAGCAGTGGCGGCGGCGGAGCACTATAACGCTCGGCCGAAACGACGACGACGAGGAGGAGGAGGAGGAGGCGGTGTGGAGTGGGTGGTAGAGGATAGCTTGCCGACGCGCACAGGATGTGGGGGTGGACGCCGTTGCCGTCCTTTCTCTCTCTCACTGCTGCTGCTGCTACTGCTACTGCCAGGCCACCCCCCAGCCCCGAGAGAGGGTGGCGAAACTATGCGAAGAATGTGCAATTAGTGAACAGAGCCGAGCGCCCGCGCGCTAGCGTGGAGGGAGTTGCCGCTCCCGTAGAGCGAGAGAGAGAGAGACACGGGTTTGCGTCGAGGGTTGGAGGGATCAGAATCGCTCTCCTCTGTCTCCGTCCCACTTGCTATAGCTTCCGCTCTATACCGTCCCTGTCTGCAGTGCTCTCTCTCTCTCTCTCTCACACTGTGTATGTGTATACGCATATATATGTATGCACGTATATATAGTCTTTCTCTTCTCTCCCGCGCATGTATGGGTATACAGAGGTATATATACATGCACGTGCACGTGTGCGTCGAGGGTAGGAGAAGGGGCTGCCTCGAAGAAAATGGAAAGAAAGGAAGATGGATGGAACGACGAGGAGGCTATACCTGCGCGCGATAAGAGGAAAAAGGGACTATTTTCGCGAGCACAGGGGGTCGCGCCGTCTCGTAGATCGCGAAGGGTCAGCGTGTCAAGCCATACCATCAGTAGAAGAGAGAAGCAAGGGAGAGGGTATACTCCCGCGTGGATAGATCGCCGCCTACCTATATAAGAGTCACAAAGACACTTTTGTCTTTCGAGAAAGCTCTCTCTCTCTCGCGTTTTATATTTATTTCGCCTACACTATCACACGCGCGCTACTGCAGACTTTTCTTTTGTGTCGAAGGCGAGAGATATTTTTTGCTTCGCGCGAGGGGGTGTCAATATAAGCGAGCGAGACTTTATTAAAGGCTTTATTATATATTGGAAAGTTTCTCATAGGTATTCGAGGATGTATACCTATATAGCTCGCGAGAAATATTATACGCTGCTTTGACGTTCAAAAACAGCGCAGAGAGCTCTAATCGATCGCGCGCTCTGATTAACTCGTCATCAAAGCAGAGCGCGTCCTGCACACTTCTCTCTCTCTCTCTCTCTCATCCCATCGTTCGATCGAAGCTTATGGCCACTGCTCTTCTCTCTCTCTGAGTATATATCCAAGCCAACCGATGCACTGCACACAATATCCACAGAGAATCTTGCGCCCACGTCCTCGAGAACGCACAGCGAAAGCTCGAGCACTTCTGACGATTGCGGATCGTTAATCAGCTAAACAAGCTTAAACGCACTTCTGACTCTCAAGGAGAGATGGAGCAGTAGCATCAGCACCGGCCGTTGTTTACCGAGCACAGTGTATATATATATAGCATCGATTAGCGGCGACTCGCTCAAGTCGAGACTCGGATAGCCCAAGAGACGGAGGAACTGGAGAGCTGGAACAATGTCCTCGGCGCGTCAAAAGCAATTTAACGCTGTAACGCTGCCCGTTTTCGTGTATATACAGTATATAAGTGTATATACCTAATAATACTGTTGTCTGACGCTGAAGACGCGCAGATTAAATACTTTTTTTAAAGGGCTGCGAGTTTTTAATTTTTACACGACAAAATACGAAACTCCCACACCGTGAACCCGTTCATTCAATTAATTCACTCGAAAAAGAGCCCTTTCCTCCTCGCATGCATAGTGTATATATATTTCATCGGGGCAACCGAGCGTTTCGTAATATGCAACTGCGCGCCCGAAATGACGTGTATATGTATACACGGACGCAGAGAGAGACAGTCATCACAATTGCAAAGTCGCTCAGCCCAGCCAGATGGCACGTATCCCTCGAAAGCCGCATTATAATCGCGCGCTCGCGCTCAGCTCATTGTCCCGAAGAAAAGAGTTTCTATAATACTCAGCCCACGCGGCTTTGTGCTGTTTTATTTTATTTTCTTTTTCGGGGCGTGTGCGACAAAAGAATTTTAAGCCGACTTTACGCGCGCATTTGTTTTTCAAATTTCGCGAGGGTGGCTAGTGATGCAGTTTTGGATTAATATTTCGAGTGAGGGGGGATTTCGTTAACGGGGTGAGATCGATTTTGATTGATGATGCTGATGCAGGGGGATGTATAGACAGTCGATTAGGGCGAGTCATTTTAGGTGTGACTACGTGGATTTTTTCAGTATCGCATCTTTTCATTTTAAAAGTGCCTATTATATATACTTTCCTCTCGAAAGAAAAGGAATACAAAAAAGATTATATATCTTATCCCCCTAGCCAATATAATTCGAAGGACGTTTAACAGCTTCGCTCTCGCGACGATCCCGAATCCAATAAAGGCCAAAAGATAATCGCTCGTTTACGTCGTCCGATCCCACACACGCAGTCGCGCACATACTATATATATGTATATACAGAAGAAGACAGCGGCGCACGTGCTCCCACTCGACACTATACTACTGCACACACACACACACAGGAGAGAGAGACAGAGAGCGACACTCCATCGTCTCTCGTTATGCGAGCGAGCGAGCCGTAATGGCCCTTCTTGTTAAATTGAGCATCGGCCAAGTGATTTACGTTGATTGCCGCTTCTCTCCCCCTGTAGCCGTGTCCCTCTTGCTGCTGCTGCTGCTGCACGCGAGCCTTCTTGCCGATGATCGCTCATTTCTGCCTACCCCTTATTGCGCGCGATATGTGCCCTGCGATATGGTGAGCTGCTGCTTCTGCTACTGGCTTGTAGTGTGCTTATACATCAGGATGACGGTGGAATGAGTCGATCGATCTCGGATATATACGCAGGTGATACCTTTATCGGGACTCGATCATCGCGTGCTGCACAGTCGAGTTTTACGCTGGAAATTAAGATGATCAACAATATTTATCATGTTAACGAAGTCACGACAAAATTAATCATCGAGGCTATATAATACACCGCGGCGTCTTTCGCAAAAAGCCGAGAGACCTCCATACTTCGTAAAGAAGCTCGCCTAGAGCTTGAAAACAAACAAAAACAGCAGCAGCAACCCCTTGTACACACTCCAGCAACGATAATCAAAGCCCGCGCCGTCCCGTGTATATACCGTCCGAAGATTCATCAAAGAAGCCCAGTAAAAGCTCTCGAGGGCATCATCATCATCCCTTCTACTCGGAAAAGGGTTTTCCGACAGAAGCTTCCCTTCGTAAAACTCGCGGCATAAACTAAAGCGCTGTGTGTGTGTATATAATACACACACCCCCTGTGAAGAATGCGCGGCTTTCAAAAACAGAGAAGGAACAGCCCGCGAGTTCATGCCGAGGCCATTTAACGGTCTTCGCGAAATTGAGTCATCGCGCGGTTCGCCCGGAATCTCGGATATTTTCTCTCTCCTGCCTCTTCCCACCCCCCTACCACCCGCGTGCCTCCTTAGTACGAGGAGAAGAGCCCTTTGCCTTACGGCAGCTTCAACTCTCGGTTCTCTCTTCCGCGAATTCAATGCAATGTTTTGATTTTTTGAAATCTTTGACTTTGTGCTTCGTATCTTTTTTTTTCGTTAGTGTACTTGTACAGCAGTTTAGATTGATCCTCGGAAAATTGTGAACGAGCAGATGTACATCAAAGTAACAGCTTCAACCTACTCGATTTTTCCAAACCTATCGATGAGAGACTATCCATCCGGTATTTAACGGCAAATTGAGCATATAATATGGACGCTTCACAGACTCGAGTATTCACTCATTAGCACCGAGTGAGAGTCGAGTAGCTAATTAACTCTAGGGTGAGACCGGCGTTCCTATCATACTCGCCTGCTGTGTTGTGTGTGATCAATTCGGCCGTTCATACTTTGGCTGTGTTTAGGAAATTTTACATGAAAGTGCTAGGAACAAAAGATCGAGGCTCGAAATTTTTAACGAGCTTTCCTTTTCCGAGGAATATATTAATCGAACGAAGTTACCGGGAACTCGATAAGCACTTCTTACGTAGAAGTCGTTAACGACGCGTAGTAGTAGCAGCAGCGAAGTTTACGAGTTGTTATCGTTCAATCGAAAAATAAAAGTTATATTCTCTTGATTTTAAAAACGAACTTATAAAACTTCCCAACTACTATTTCCAAAAAAAAGGTAACCAAGCTCGCGCATTATTTTGCAATCAAGTAGTACTCCATCATCCCAGCGTAAAACTCGATCCGAACCCTTAATTTCGTCAGGCGCCCATCAGCCATCCTTGCGCCGAAGTTCAATAAAGTATCGAAGTCGTAGCTCGATCTCTCCCTCTCTGCTTTCTCGCAGCGGAAAATTCATTAAAGGAATCGTCGGCTGAAGGCTGATAAGTGCCGAAAGGCAGTAGAACCAAGAGAGAAAGAGAGATAGATAGAGAAAGCCCAAGGAAGAGGATAAAAGACCCAGGCGGGAGAGCATCAAAGAACGCGCGCGAAAAGCCTCGGGAATATTAAATTTTGCTGGCGGGCCGGGAAAAGGAAAGGGAAATAGCGCTCGGCTAAATTGCGCGACTTGTTTCCCTGGTCGCGGAAATAATGCTCATTCACTTGGGTACTGAAGCTTGGAGCGAGGTTTCAACATTTCTTGTTTTTATTTTTTTTTTTTTTATGTGCGTAAAGAATTATTGTGGATACCAACACACACCACTTTCTTTTGACGTGCCTTTGGGGCGAGTTTTAAAAGTACCTCGATCAAAATAAAAACCAACGGTGATCGTACTCAAGAATTGCATCTTGCTGAGGATCCTCACATTTTTCGGCCGACTAATATAATAGATGATTAATTTTTTTTTCTTGTACACAAAATTTTGTACATCGATTCTGTAGGGCTCAACAATAAATTACTTCATAACAATACCGGTTGTTTATTTAAATACACGATCGAGCAGATCCATACATTCCGCAGATGATGGCTATGACGTAAGGATTGCAGCATCGATTACGCCACCATCGTCGTATAATGAATCAGAAAAAACGACGTTAAAGTAACATAGTATTCAGAGCTTTCTTCGCAAGCTCTGTTCAACGTTTGGCGCTTTCGGAGTTTATTTTCCCAAACGTCCCGGGGTGGTCTCGAAAAAGTAGAAGATTATCTACACGCTCGAAATAACAGCTTGTGCTTCGCAGAACAGATTCAACAAAATTCAACGTTTTCTTATACTACAATGTTTCCGTTATTATATTTACAATAATCATCAGAAAAGCTTTCTTTTCCACATAGCCATTCGTCACAAAAAAGTCAGAAGAACACGCGTCGGCCATGCTAGATAAGCTAATCTTAAAATAAAGCTCCTCGACGCGCACACTTAAAATTCGCACTCGAGATTTAAAAAATGGGTATACAAGCGTTTTATTTAAAGCAAAATACATATCTCGCAGTAAAAATTTGACAAATAACTAGATTTCAAAAAAAGCTCAGCCATCTATTTCTAGAGCACGCGCGCGGAAAAAAAGCGAACACTTTCTTCTTAATGTTTGCCGGCTATTTTTGCGACCCGCGTGTGCTGTAATAAAGTGTCCGGCGCCAGTGACAAATTGCCCGAGCGAAAAAAGAATGCTGGGAAACACACGACTGTTCGGCGAATTCGACGCGGTAAATAAAAATATCGATGTGCTCTTGACTGACAGATAAGCACAGAAGTGTGCTTTTTCGAAGAGGCGTTTGAAAAATGTGCAAGCTCTGCCAGTACTTTGATTTTCACTGTATCCAACGTACGAATAAAAAGGTGTAGAATAAGATACTTATATGCTTTCATTCATCATCTAATTCTGTGCAATTCATCTCATTTCAGGCCGCAACGAGCTCATCGCCCGGTATATCAAGCTGAGGACCGGCAAGACGAGAACGCGAAAGCAGGTCTCATCACACATACAGGTCCTCGCGAGAAGAAAACTTCGGGAGATCCAGGCGAAGCTTAAAGTGGTAAGTACAGGGCAAGCTTTCCCCTGAAATCTAAAACTATCGACGGAGCATCGTGTCACTATATATATTATACTCTCGATGTCATCATCTCCTATTACGCTGCACATTATTTATTGTTGGCGACTCGTCACGTTGTCTGCATCACATTCTCGTAGAGCTTTCACTCGTAGAAGCTGCTCATTTCTCGCTGTAATGATTTCGAGCTGATTCTTCTCTTCCATACTATATGGTGCTAGTACATTATTATTGCAATCATAATCGAAATTGACAATAACGGTCGTCCAGGATAACGAGTGAATCATTCAGTAACACTCGTCAACTCGTCAAACGCAAAAAAAAAAACATAAAAATCAAAAACCGATCGCCCGAAAAATTAAACATATCCATCAGCAAAAAAAAGCTCAATACAGCCTCATTTCAGCGACACGGATTACAGTTTTCCCGACATTTGCGATTTCGTGGAATGACAAATTGCGCAGAACGGCAAATCCCAGCTCGACCCGCTAATGAGCGCCGCGCGTTATACATTTTCGATTCGCCTATAATAACGGCCGTTAAAAACGCCGCCACCCTCAACGGTAAATCAGCCGTAAAAAATTAACCGGACGCTATACACTGCTGCAACGATCGCGTTTAATCAACATCTGAATTATTGTCGGGCCAATTCGCGAACAATCGCCGTGGTCCGGTTAATAAATCAAAGCTGTATACAGCCGCTCTCGCACGCGATATATCTATATATGATGCGCGTTCGCGGGGGTGGAAACAAAAGGGGGGTGAAGTGGAAGAGGATATGGATTATATGAGAGGAATATGGAAATTCAGAAAGCTCTGGAATGTCGGATGATGACGAAAATGTGCGCTGTATTATACTTCTTTTTTTTATAACGCGCGTTTTATCCATACAGCGCTTTTAATTAAAGAGAACGCATTATAGCATTATTTTGAAAATTGATACATCAGCCCCCGTAAAAACACGTAATAAAGTCGAAAGCCAAACCGCAGCAGCTCGATCTTCGGTCAAAGCGAGCGACGAGCCGCGCGTAGTTTAACGACAGTATTTACGCGACTGCACGTTTTCAAGCTTGACCATATAGCGCACACACCGCATAGGTGTCGCAGTCCGCGTGCCTCCCTGACATTATTCACTCTCTGGGCTCTCGCGTATGTGCACGCGCGCGTTGGACGACGCAATTTTCCACGCGTCCAACTGCAGTGACGACGGCGGTGCGACTTGTTCGGCTCTCGTTGGAATATTTTTCGAAAAATTCGCTTTTTGTGTTGTACATATACTTATATATATAATGATGATTTTCCGTGAAACTTTGATTACGCACATACAGCAGCGCTGCAGTGATGTGAAGAGCAAAAATATTCGACGAGGTATTCGACAATGGAATTTTCAAGTGGTGCAGAAGCTCTCTAAAATCTCAATTTAATGAAAATCTAATTATCAAATTACGCTCTCGCACGCGCGCACGTCGTTATATATGTATAATGTGCACGAGAAAGGAAAAAGGTTAAAGCTCGTAATATACACGTTATATATAGTATAGATTATGTATAAAGATATATATCCACAAAACGATTTGACACGCGCGGTAATGAAAATATCTACCATACCTCGGCGCGATATGGAAGACATTGAATTAATTAATTAATTAATATATCACGGCTATATACACGCTACACGTATACATAATGAACATTTTGAATGCCCGGCATTTCAGCGTTATATTATATAATAACATATAATAATACAACGCGAAATTTTCAGTGATATTTTTCAACTATCCAAACGTTTGAAATTCCTCATCGCGACGAGAGAGCATGCACGCATCTCAATTAAATGAATTAATTTCGAGTTGATGCAGATTTTCATTTGAGCTCTTACGCGCGCGCGGGGGGAATTCGCTCGGTGTTAATAAAAGTCAAGCATTTTTCAATTAAAACTCGAGCGCCGGCAACGAGGCGGCGACGAGCAAACTTCGAAATTAAATGGTTATTTTAAAAGCGCTGGATGAAAAAAAAATATATATAGATCATTCGCTTGGATACATCGAGTACTTATCATGCGCCACTTTTTTTTGTTCCATGTATAAGCAAATGTGCTTTTGTAAAATATATCCTTTGTAGTCGATGCAAATCAAATTTGTATATATTAGCGCGCAATCGAGCTGTTTCGCAATAGATACGTCGAGAGTACTCGTGACTCACGAGAATACTATACGGAAAACAAAAATTCCTCTCGATATTTACGCATACTTGTTATAATCTCCTGCGGAACAACCAATCGGTCCGAAAGAATTCCGCTTGTCGGCACACACAAACGCGATATATACCTATAATATACACAAAGTATAAAAGCAGCAGCAGCAGCAGCAGCAGCAGCAGCGAACGACAGGTATTTCGATTCTGCAAACTTGCGAGCTCGCGAGTTTACGAGGTATACACGCAGCGCAACTAACTATCGCGACATAACTCTCATCGGCGAAATATCGACACCCACTTCATGAGCGAAAGCGCGCGCAGCACACTTTGTATTCGGCGTTGAAAATTTGAGAGCGCGAGCGAGCGAGCGAATTTACGAGGGGAGGTAAATTGAGACCGAAAAGTCCGTTCTCTCTCTCTCTGTAAAATCGAGCCGATGCGTGTAATTAACGTTTCATCGTGCGTTAAATCACGAAATGCGATTATCCCGCTTTGCTACAGAAGCTTCAATTGATTAGGATTTCGTTCGTTGTTTTTTTCTCTCGCTCTCTTTATCATTCGAGAATCGCTCTCGGTTCTATTGTTACCTCGTGGAAATACATCGAGAGGTTCAAAAACAGTGATGAATTTAATCGAAAAAGCGCTATATATACATGCTTGCAATGTGTATATACTTTTAATTGAACGCGCGGCTTTTAATTCGTTCAATTGATGTGCCTTTTTTCCGTCGAAAAAAAGAAAACAGTAGCGCGCTCTTGTTACAAAATAACGGGCATCAGGATTAATGAGAAAAAAAAATTAAAACATGCACTTGATCCATTAGTCGTTGGAGGGAGAGAATTTTGTTTGATTTATTATTATATAATAGTCGACGAATGAACGCGTGTGCGCGCGCGAGATTCGATTTTATCAGAGTTTATTTCGAGAGGCCTTTATTATCCGAGATAGTCTGGGAAACGTGTATATTTTTCGGAGCAGCGTGTGTTTTTCGTAAATAAACGTATTTATCCGGACACGTATGAATCAATAATTTTTTTTATTCGCCGTCGTTTTATTATCTCAATACGCAAGCGTTTGTTTATCCGATAATATACGCTTATAATTTACAGGCGCGTGTTGTTTAACGAACTTACGCAATATCCATATAGATTTCCCTCTAATTAGTCTCATTATAAAATTAACAACGCGCCGAAGTACGTATTATTTATTAGGAACGAATCCGATTTATATATGACGATTTCTCTCGTAATCACTTCTAAAAGCGCTCTTCGTCGCTTTTAATCCGGCTCCGAAAGAAAAGTCCCTTTCAGCTTGGAGGAAATCCTCAGCGAGAGTCAGGAGGAGCCACACTTTTCTCGTTCTCGCAATATACTTGTCGCAGGTGAGATTCTTCACACTTACTTCCCTCTTTGAGCGCGAGTTACATCCATGTCTCGAGTAGTACACGTCTCTATACACGTAAAAGGGCTTTTATCGAGGACGTAATCATCACGCGAGAGATCGACGACCTGGTGAAAGGAGATTAGTAGTGGGAGCTTTGCTCAGCTTCGTATTAATTTTTCAGCGGCTGACGCTACTGCCGAGAAAATTTACTCGAGTTTTTCATTTAAATAATAAGTGTAAGCTGTAAAATCTCTCGAAGAGTACACACAGTAAAAGAGAAATGAAAAAAAAGGTCGAGATAAAAAAAAATACATATCGCCCTAATATATAGGACCACGCGGCCAAGGAGAAGGCTCTCCAGACAATGTCGAGCATGTCCTCGGCGCAGATAGTGTCGGCCGGCAGCGCGATACACAACAAGATGCCCTCCGCTCTGGTCGGGCCCTTAGCCCTTCACGCTTCCACCCCCGTCTCCTATCCTGGAGCGGTAAGTCGTCCTCCTATCTTTTCACTCTCTTATTGTCTCTCTCTCTCTATATATATGCGCTGCATATCTATCAGCTACTTTCGTCATTGTGCTGCCGCTGCTGCTGTTTTGTGTTTTAAGGCGATCGGTTGAGACTCTCGCTCTTCTGTATCTTTTCTATATACTAATTCTTTGTTGATGTGTTGATTGTATCTTTTGCTATATACTTGGGGAATTTTTCCGCTATACTTCACCTGACAATCACCTTTGCTACGAACGATATTCAAGTCGTTTTATAGTGAGCAAAGAAAGCGGTCGTGATGGACTGTGCTAATCTATTTTTGCCCGAAGAACCTATTTCAAGACAGGATTTTTCGTACGGCGTTTTCTTCTTTCTCTCACTGTGTCCTCGTCTATATACGTATCAAGCTTGAGCCTAATACAATATACATGTGTGCTTGTTATATTTTTTGCGAGAGGTTTGATCAGCTTTTCTACTGGCTTTCGATTGATTAACAGCGTTCGAGCGTTATATGTTTGTTTGCTTTCATTAATACCAAAGTCGACGAGGCAATCAATCGCGCACTGGAAATTTCGTTTAAAAAAAAATTCCCTCCAAAAAAATACGGCGAGTATATACACGGCCTCTGTTTTTTCTTTTAATAATTCGGTTATCTCCGCGCGCGGCTGCTCTTAAATTCAATTAGCATACAATAGATACTCGTTCAGCGGAAATATAAGACTCCCCCGATTCTTCTCTCTCTCTCTCTTGTTCGTTTCGAGCGCTTTTGAACCTCGACCCAGAGGAGGATCTTGCATTGTGCTATTGAAGAGAATATCTCGTGCGAAATTGGAATTAAGATCGTATGTAGGCTAATTGATCAGTCCGACCAAAGTATAAAACTGATAAAAGTACTATACACTGTATATACATAATCCGTAGCTTTGTCTTATCCCAGCTGTCCTTTCTTTCGAAATTTCCTTTCAATATATCCGACAAACGCTGATAGTAGAGCTTCTCTCTCTCTTATCAAGATATGCAATAAAGCTCTGGGCATATATACGATTCCCTCTCCAGCGAACTGTATATAGCTTCTGCTGCTGCTGCTTTCGTTCGATACCGCTACGCTGATACTCTGCCCCTGGGGGTAGCCTTGTTGTGTATTGTCGGGAACATTGCATTAACGTTCTATATATCTGTATCTTTCGTCGGCCGTATGTACGTATATGCTCGCGCGCGCACTGTGTTATTGAATTGGGGGTTTGATCTTTTTGCTGCCACTGCTGTGTTCTTTTGAGAGTTGATGCGATTGTTTTTTGTTTCTGCTTTGTTAATTCGCTCGACGAACGTTGATACATTTTTATTGAGTTATTAATCATCAGAGCTGTATATATAGCATACGTTACCTTGAAAAAAAATGTCATTCATCCATACTCTAAGTGTTAATTAACCATCATCATCATCAGCGTATTTGTGTGTCGAGAACAGGCGACTAACATTATACTCATCATGTATACATAAAACGAATGATTGAGAATACTTTGAATAAAACGACTATGTTTGTTTTCGCAGCAATTTTGGCAGCCAGGTCTGCAACCCGGTACGTCGCAGGATGTGAAGCCGTTCCCACAGCCGGCTTACACCGGCAAGCCGGCGACGGCTGTATCCAGCGGGGAAATGGTTCAGACGCAACCACCACCACCATGGGAAGGACGAGCCATCGCCACCCACAAACTAAGGCTCGTTGAGTTTTCTGCTTTCATGGAACAGCAACGGGATCAGGACAACGTAAGTTTCTTGATATTATTTTGTATAATTCAATTAATTATCGATGGTGGATTGTGTACTTATAACGATCGATTTTCTTTGCAGTATCACAGGCACCTCTTCGTGCACATAGGCGGTTCGGCGACCTACACCGATCCACTTCTCGAGGCTGTCGACGTCAGGCAAATATACGACAAATTCCCGGAGAAGAAGGGCGGCCTTAAGGAGCTCTACGACAAGGGTCCCCAGGCGGCCTTCTTCCTCGTCAAGTTCTGGGCTGATCTCAATACCAACATCCAGGACGAGGCCGGGGCGTTCTACGGCGTGACGAGCCAGTAAGTCCATTCCTAACCCAATTCTCCTTGCTATATACTACAATATACCACCTACTTCCTTTTTATTTACTGTGTTATGCTGTATCGTTCATGTATCTTTTTTTGTATGGCTTGAGTAGATGCTTAAATTTGGTTGTGATTAAACCGACGTTCTTTTGTCTGTTAAAGGTACGAGAGCAATGAGAACATGACGATAACGTGTTCGACGAAGGTCTGCTCGTTCGGCAAGCAAGTCGTCGAGAAAGTGGAAACGGAGTACGCAAGGTTCGAGAACGGCAGGTTCGTTTATCGCATCAGCCGTTCGCCCATGTGCGAGTACATGATCAACTTCATCCACAAGCTCAAGCACCTGCCGGAAAAGTACATGATGAACAGCGTCCTCGAAAACTTCACCATCCTGCAGGTGTGTACAACTACGAGTTTTACGTTTTTCCTCGATGCATTTGAACTTGTTCTAACGACGCGCCTTTTTTTTTGTCCGCACAGGTCGTCACAAACAGAGACACGCAGGAAACGTTACTCTGCACAGCGTACGTCTTCGAGGTCTCAACGTCCGAGCACGGTGCTCAGCATCACATATACAGACTGGTCAAGGACTAGCCTGCTTGATAATTCTGCTCGCCGTGCAGCCATCCACCCCCATCAGTGCCTATCACAAACACTAATCTCACATGTAAACACTCACACATACAAAAAACACACACACGTACACACTCATTAACTACACGCGCTTAAACCTCACACACAGACACGAAACACTATACACAGTGAAGCCGAGAGGGCATATGCGTATATGTATAGCAAAAGCTAGAAGAGATATAGAAGATTTATTGCGAGGATAGACAATTGCTATATCAAGCGTCAAGAGAGAAGCGCAAGCTTTAAAGATGGGTTTAAAGTGAACATACACACGTACACATACACACAAGCGCGTGCCAGCCAATCCGCAGATCCGAGATTCGAACGAGAATGATTGATAGAGAATGAGAGATAGAGACGGTTGTCGCACAAAATGAAGGAAAATTGTTTTCTTGAGTCGTGTATCGTCCGCGGCTCGGAGCCATGTGGAACATGGTGCCGGGCCGCTCTTTGCGTATGTAATTTGTAATTTTTAAACGGCGGGGATCGAATTGATATTGGTTATTCGTTTGATCGTGGGGGGGAAGAAAAATCTTCGACAATAAAAGTGTGTTTTTTTTTTCGTTTTTCCGTATGCTGATGTAGTGCGAGGAGCGCTCGAGAGAGAAAAAGAGGTTCTCTTCGAGCCTGAAACGATGAAAAAGAGAATTAATTCCGATGTCTCGGAGCGGCTTGGCGCGAACATGACTTTAGTATTATGATTTCATTCTTGGATACACGGAAAGGAAAATGAAAACAGAAAACACACAGACACTCGAGTATACATATATTACATATAAGAGTATATATGTATATGTTAAATATTAACGCAATGATTACGATTCACATTGTTACAAATGATCGTGTATAAAGCTATATAAGTGATCTTTTAAGTTTACAAACAGACCGAGGGAAACGCTAAAGAGATGCCATTTGCGAATGTCTAATAACGGATGAATTTTTAAAAAAATAATATCTGTTATTTCTTATCTTTTTTTTTAATCGATCAGTTTCAGCGCGAAGAAAAGACGAAGAGACATCTATACTTTATACACATTTAACCATTGAGCGGAGAGAGAGTATAAGCAGAGAAAAGCGTGCTTGTCCATTTTTTTTAATAATGCATCTCGCCTCGGAGAGAGATAAGAGGGCTTTCGTCGCGAAGCTACCTTTTTCACGTTTTCAATTGTTTTTTTAGAGACGGATTTTACCTATACTACACTTTCGTGCGATCCCACCCACTTTTTAGGCATCGATGCGTAGTTTTAGGGAGATTTGTTTGTATTTCTTATAATCATCTTTGTACTTCTTAAGGCTACTTTTTTTCTATAGTTCTTATACGTCGATGAATTTCTTACTTAGCGTACAGTTTGTTTTTACTTTTTATTACGTTTACAAGAGACAATATTCAACCGTGCTGCACTTTTGTCTTCTTTTCAAATAGACTACCGACTGTATTTGCGTTTGAGAAAATCGTGGCTCAAGATTCGACTTTCGTACTTAACTAAGAGAAACACTGAGAAACTTGTCGACACATCTTCTTTGAGCACCGCTTTGGTTTTATTCCGTGCAGGAAAAACCAACTCGCTCCCATCTCTTTTTTTACGATAAACAAAGAAATTGTTAATCGCGTGTTTCTTTATCTCAAACTCAGCGTCTTCTTTCGCGACAGAACTTGCCTATCGAGCATTAAAAACTAACATAAACAGAAAAAAAAGGAAAAATACAGCTTACTTTAAGATTATGTTAATTTAATTACTGTACTGTTACTTTAAATAACGTTTACGAAACAAGTGGCAATGTATTTTGATCTCTCTCTTTTAGTCAGAAATATGTCTGTTTTTTGTTTTTAATTCAGGGTGAGATACAAATTATACTGAGTGATTTATTATCGGATATATTGCAATCGGGAGTTTTATACGTCCATTAATGTGAAATTTCGAATCGCTTAGAGGAGGAAAAAAATGAATTGGCAGCTTCTGTATTTTTAGTTATTGTTTTATTTTTATAGTTTGATTTATTGCGGGGTGCTGAGCAAAATGAATGTTTGATCAAATTCGAAAGCCATAAACGACGATCATGAATCCAACTGTAACATTTGCACGTTCAAGAGAGATTATCAACGATTGGCCGTTTCGATTGTAAAAGCGTATAGAAACGGCCACAAGTTTGTATACTTCGTGCATGCGCATTGTCCGCGACGCTAATGAATGATCTCTTTTTTTTAAAGTTACTTAAGGTCCGTTAATGCCAAAATCCGAACAGAAATTTTTAGCATCTCTTGGCTAAGAGTCGAGTTATGTAAATTTTTCATGAAAAGAAAATGTAATGATAATAAATAAAACTTCACATTTTGTATTATGCAATGTCTTATGAACTTAAAGAATAAATTTCACTTGGCTTACGTGTGTATCATCATACGAAAGTATAAAATGGGAAAAAGACCTATAGAACATGAATTCGATGAATCAAGCACCGACGCTAATATTATTAACATTAGAGAATAATGATTTTAAAATAAGTGAATTACATTTATAAGGAAAGATTATAAAAATATATATTTATCTATGTCTTCTGTGAAGATAGAAAATAGTACTCTCTCACTTCTATATTGATGATATCGAAAAAAAAAATCTGAATCGAAAGAACTGACAAGGAAAACAAACATCAACAGCGGTAGTTTAAAACAAAGAAAAAGCAGCTCGAAACGTGTATAGAGAAAAATAGTACACCCAACCATCCACAGCACATTCAAATTTGTTAATTAACTTTGTATATACTTGCATAAAGAAATCTTGGAAAAAAATTATATTGAGAAAAAAAGAAATGAAGTTCCAGCGGTCGTTTTCTGTCGTTTGAGAAAATATATACATTTGCTATTTTTTACTATGGGAATTCAAAAAGATATATGAGCGATTTTATCTTAAAAATAGCAGCGTTCGTATCGAAGTGATTTTCATAGAAGATGAGCTGACTTTTGCGATCCCATACTCGTTTTTAAAAAGAAAAAGAAAAAATCTGGCAGATCTAGTATTTTGTTTCAATCGTACTTGGTTTTTTAAACCATATCCTGGAACTGCCATATCAAATGAGAATTGAGCTTGTTCATAAAGATGAAGAGACAACAAATTTTGCGCGAAGAAAAATTAAGAGTGAAATTAATACAAGGTCGTCGAAACTTACTTGTATATTATATAATTATCATAAATGAAACGAAACGAGGATCAAAGTAGTTGATTTTAACGAGTAAATGGAAATAAATGAAATGATATATCATTAAATTAGAGGTTTAAAAATATAATAGAACTCAGTATATGTACAGTATTTGAAAAACATGTTTATAATTTGTATGGAAAATAAATAATTGATATAAAAAATAAATGATTCGTTTTTATTCCAACCTTATCTCGTTCCCATTATTATATCAAGATGCCTTTTTTCTTCTGTTTTTATTGGTTCAATATTTTTTTATTCATATCTTGGGTAAATGTTGCTCTTGAGTCCTTGAGTGATAATTTTCTATCAAAAAATATTAAGAGTAGAGAATATTTATCACGACCAAGATAACCACGAATTACAAAGAAGGATATTCACGAACATCCTTGTGTTTATATCTATGTATATATGAAAAATTTATTTATACAAATAAATATATTCTCAATGCTGAAAACGAATCTTTGAAGGTTTATCCTTGTTTTTTCCTGCAAATTGAAAGGTCTTGACTAAAACTAAACAAAAGTATATGATTTAGATGTTTTGCGACGTTTTGAAACTTCTGATCATGCCTTTTTTTCAATCGTCATGATTTTATAACTGAACTATCAAGATTCCTTTTTTATTCAAAAACCAAACTGTTAACTTTACGAGCTAAACATAACTATGCATGATGCATAGCCTCCAACGCGAAAGTCCCTAGAATCGTCACCGCAGCCGCAGACCAGCGCTATATATACCTATATATACTCTCGGGTCAGTCAAGAACATCGCAAGAGCATATATGTACCTATCTCGAAAAAAGAGCCGACAAGTTAAAAATTAGCTCACGTTCGAAAAGTAAACATATATACGTCATATCACGCGCGATATCGTAATCCATTCGTGCAAGTGCTAAATCCGCCAAAAAACGGAAAAACCTCTCGCTTCTCTTTTATCTCGAGAGAACAGGATGGCTTATTATTTACGACAACGCGGCAGTTAAGTATACTCTTGAGGCGAGTGAGAAAGGTGACACGTGGACGCGCGAGCGGAGAGATGATGAGCCTCCAGCTGCTCCTCATAAGCATTTGAAAGGGATAACAAATGGGTTTTCGGATCGTTGCTTGCACTTGAACAAATACAGAGATTGACAGTCGAGGTGTGTGCCGCGCGCGTCATTTCAGATGTCAAAAATTGCTCTTTCGACTGGACAAGCGAATTATGGAAGCAATTAATAATAACAATAACTGTTTAAGAAGTAGGCCTTCTGTAACTTAATGAGGAGACTGACGAGTTGAAAGCTGTGATCCTAAGAGTCAAGAGGAAGCGTTACTGGAAGGTGTGATTTAGAAACGCTGCGCTGCTGAGAGGAATGCAAGAGACGAGACTTATGAGAGAGAGTCTTTAGCTTTCAGTTCCTTTGGTGTATTAGATGCACTTTGCTAACATGAATAAAAAGCGTGAGTAATAAATTCGTTTACTTTGCTACTTTTAGATTTAGAGATGATTTTTTATTAATTCATGATTTTCGTATCGCAGAGAATACCCAGCTGCTCAAATATGTCAGCTTGGTTACGCTCACTCTACAAAATGCCCTGGTCGGCCTCAGCATGCGATATGCTCGAACGAGATCAGGGGATATGTTTTTGTATTCTTCAGGTATTTATTGTAGTGCAAAGTAATTTAATTTTATTGCAGCAGTAAAATAAATTCAAGACTGGTATGTTTTACAGCGGTGTTTATGGCAGAAGTTGTGAAGCTGATTACTTGTTTATTCATGGTGTTCCTGGAAGAGGGTAGTTTCTTCAAATTTATCAATGCCATCGATACAACAGTTATCAAACAGCCTAAAGATACTTTGAAAGTCTGTGTGCCATCTTTAGTTTACGTTATTCAAAATAATTTGCTTTATGTATCTGCATCGAATTTGGATGCTGCCACATATCAGGTACAGTACAGATGTCAAAATGTCTTTTAATATTGTTAAAAATTGTCATATATAGTTACAAGCAATTTATGATCTGTAATAAACTAAATGAGGTATATTATTCTCAGGTTACATATCAATTGAAGATCTTAACGACGGCATTTTTTGCAATTGTGATACTAAAAAGGACTCTGAAGAAAATTCAGTGTGGAGCTTTAGTCATACTCCTCCTTGGAGTAATACTGGTGCAACTAGCTCAGAGTGGACCAAAAACAGTACCATCTGGTATCGAGCAGAACCATCTACTGGGTTTTACAGCAGCTTTGACTGCCTGTTTTCTTTCTGGATTCGCTGGAATTTATTTTGAGAAGATTTTGAAAGGATCTGAAATATCTGTCTGGATGAGGAATGTGCAATTGAGTCTTATTTCCTTACCAATTGGATTTTTGACTTGCCATTTGAAGGATGGAGAAGTGATACAGAATCAAGGATTCTTCTTTGGTTATGACTGGTTCGTGATATACCTAGTTCTGCTGCAAGCATGTGGAGGATTAATAGTTGCAATGGTCGTGAAACATGCAGACAACATTCTTAAAGGATTCGCAACATCTCTCGCAATAGTGATCTCATGTGTAGCATCCATCTATTTATTCAATTTCCAGCTGACGCTACAATTCACATTAGGTGCATCATTTGTCATTTGTTCCATTTTCATGTACAGTCATCAACCTAAGACCACACCTGATAGACATTTAATTTCCGAGAAGGTATGAGATTAGTAGAACTTTAGACTAATACTTTAATCAAAGTAGCACAAATGATAGCATAAAACAGGCTTTAACAATGTAGCAAAGACGAATTCTTCCTATTGTAAGCTAAAGTCAATGCCTTGTAAAATAATCCGGTAGATCTTAAGTGTTCATAGAATACTTAGCTCATTATTACGTATCATAGTGTATTATATATTATTACGCAGTAATGAAAAAATTTTTTAAGTATTTTTATAAACATAGTGTCGTTTTTAAATGTTGGTAGGATTCAAAGGACACATATAGTTAATTTCAATGAAGAAGTAAAGAGAACAAGATGATTTATTTAGTATTAAAGACAATCTCATTGCTGTATATTGATACGAGCTATGAAAAGTGTTGTGATTTTCATAGGGCAATATTAAGGATCTTTCTTTGTAATTTGTAATTCAATAGACCTATTTTTGTAAGTAAGTCGAGTAAGAGTTGATGCAATCTGAGATTGATGATTGTGTACATAAGAATCTTATTGTTCTACACAACCAGATGTGTATATAACAACTAAGACTCGTGTAAGTAAGATTGTACTTAATCGCATGTAAGTCAAAGACTTTATAATTTTAATAAAATCGATTTTTATGAACACACACTCACACAAACTATTATTATTTCACACCTTACACATACGCAACTAATCGATCATTTTTTATTCATTTCAGAGCTCATAACTTAAGTCGTTAAAAAGAAATCTAATCATTACTCCATTACAGAATAGCAAAAGTAAATTCAAATTTGCTCAGTCGCTGCGTCGCGAAAAGTTCCTATGGCCGGCAAGTGCTGCCGCGCACACAAGATAATAAAATGATCTAAGCTCTCAGAGAAACATAGGCTCGCGATATTATCGGCTGGCGCGACTATACACGACACACATACATATATACATACATCAGTCCAGCGCCATTTCCTGCTCCAGAGTATCTCACACACGCGGAGTCGTGTGTAACACTAGCATCGCGCGAGAAGCGAGTGCCGTGATTTTGCGAGTATAATAGGAAAAGAAAATTCGCGAGCTACAATGAGCGAGCCTCAGTGTAAGAGAACCAAGATGACGAGCACGTTGGACCAACTCAAGGCGATGACGACCGTCGTCGCCGACACCGGCGACTTCGAGGGTGAGTAGCATAGCTGCACATCGTCGCTATTCTACTTTGTCGATTTTACGATTAAATCGTTTTGTAAATACGATGGATTTATTCCTTTTTATTTGAATGTCAAAGAGTAACCGAAACTCTATTTCGAAAGTTGTGTGTAAGTGAACGTATATTAGTGAGGTGTTACATGCGCGGATGTATATAGACGGACGGAGGGGGAAATAACGCGCGATCTTGAGCGAGCGAACGAGCGACTCGACTTTTTTTTATACTAGAGTTGATCGGGAATAGATAGATGTGTGTGCGATACGTATACTATGTATGTATATTGTATATGCAATCAATGGTTTTACCAGAAAAAAGCTTTTCATTCACGTTCAGGGTTTAACACGAACTCGAATTTCAATCGAGTCATATTCAGACCCAACGGAGAATTCCATTGAGTCGTGCATTTAACTTTTAAATGCATATAGACGGAGCAAATGACTAGGGGAAATACTTTGTTTTACAACCATCCCAAGGTTCCGATATGACGCGATGGTTTTCTGCTGAGTCGATCGTTTGTTTTACAAGGATTTTTGCGATGATTCCCGCGCTAAGTTTGTATATAATATATAGGTATTGCTCGTTGCTATTATAATGCCGGTATGTTCTACTGTCGTCGAGAGCGTTGGCATTGGAAAATTTTTCACGACGTTGCGTAACTTTGTTTTTCTCATTGAGAGCGTTTCGCCAAACTTTTTAGAAGCGATCGTTAGAAAGTTTGCGGTCTTGAACTTCCTTGTTTGGGAGATCGTTCGATTATCCTGACGTCGGGACAGTTATTCAATAATAAACAATTTTTTATTGTAGCGTGTATTATGTATTATTATAGAGTAAAGAATCGAGAAGAAGAATAAATTATACACTCGGCATTGTATATAACGTTTGAACCGAGTAACTTTTAAATCAACATTTTAATTTTAATTTCGAATTATCATTTTGAAAAATTCAAAGAAAATGCAGTTGTCGACGTCGTGTATACCGCACTGACGGCAGCACATGATGACACGGCATTTATTTAGCAACTTTCCGGAGACTTTGCAAAAAAATCTACATCATACTCATATACAGCCAAAGAAAACTTTTTCTATATTACTTTACGCCTTTCGCCGATCGATCGCTATTACACACAGCGCAAGCGTGTTATCAGAAATGCGTCAAAATGACATAAGGCCGTGAGCAATAAAACGATAATGCGTGCGGTATACTTATCGTCTTGTATACATGTTTACCAAGACCGCGTGTTTTAACAGACGCGACGCGCTGAGATTGCGATCAGGTGCGACCTTTGACATTGAGACAGGTCGAACTGTTTGATTATTATGTCGTGGAGAATAATTGCTGTAGGTGTTTAAAAATAAACGAAATGATGCGAAAAATTCTGAATAGTCTGTTAATTTTAATTTTATTGTTACGCTTCAGCTATGGAGCAGTTCAAGCCAACGGACGCCACGACTAATCCCTCCCTAATCTTGGCAGCGGCGAATCAAAAGAAGTACGCTCACCTCATCGACAAAGCGGTGCACTTTGGCAAAAAGACTGGATCGTAAGTTAAAAAACTGACATACATACTTTTTTCTACTATACTCAAATTTTATTGTACTGCTTTACAACTCCTTAACTTGTATTGTCGCATTTTAATCATTAGGACCCTCAAAGAACAAGTCGAGACGGCGCTGGATTACACCTGCGTTCTCTTCGGCCAGGAGATCCTCAAGATCGTTCCAGGTCGCGTCTCTACGGAAGTCGACGCTCGTCTTTCTTTTGATAAGGAGGGCAGCATTCAAAAGGCCAAAAAACTTATTGCCATATACGAGGAAGCTGGTATCAGCAAAGAACGCGTTCTCATCAAACTCGCTTCTACTTGGGAAGGAATTCAGGCTGCCAAGTATGAGTTTCTTTTTTAATTTCTATTTGTTAGAGACGTTCTCTTAACTTATATTGACATTGGTTTTTTGCTTTGTAGAGAACTCGAGGAGAAATACGGAATCCACTGTAACTTGACGCTTCTCTTCTCGTTCGCCCAGGCTGTCGCTTGCGCCGAGGCTGGAGTTACTCTTATTTCTCCCTTCGTTGGCAGGATTCTCGACTGGTGGGTAACGGTTAATTCTGCTTCTAGTATGTTTCAGGAATAAGAAATTTTATGTTACTTATTGGGTTGTTCGCAGGTATGTCGCTAATACTGACAAGAAGACTTACGAAGGAAAGGAGGATCCAGGTGTCGTTTCGGTTACTAAAATCTACAACTACTACAAGAAGTTTGGTTACAACACTGTAGTTATGGGAGCTTCCTTCAGGAATGTTGGTGCGTATACCCTATATCTGAAATTGAAATTAATTACATAGTATGTCGATTAATTTCAATTTCAGATATTAAAATCTAAATTTTGTATTCTTACAGATGAAATCAAGGCCCTCGCTGGTTGCGACTTCCTGACCATCAGCCCGAAGCTCCTGGAAGAGCTTGGAAAGAGCACCGAACCTCTTGCCAAAGTCCTCACGCCCGAATCAGCACAGAAGTCTGACCTTCAGAAGATCAGCCTCAATGAGGCTGCCTTCAGATGGCACCTCAACGAAAATCAAATGGCTACGGACAAACTCAGCGACGGCATTCGCAAATTTGCCGTCGACATGCGTAAGCTTGAGAAACTCTTGCAGGAAAAGATTCAAGCTTAAATTGTGTATAAAAAGATAACTGAGTGAAGTAATGGTGTGAAAAATATTTACTGTTGATCAGGTCGAAAGATTTATATATTTGTGTATACCGATAAGCGCAAATGTTTGAAATAAGCTTTTTGGACTTTTACATTGATTTTTGGTATGTGCATTTATTGTATATATACGTTGTATATTGTACAAGAGCAGCCGAGCGTTCTTAAATTTTTAAAACTTCTATTATATTAAGATTCTTTCATCAAAATATGATTTTGTTTAAATTGTCCTCTCCTCCATCCTTAAAATCGTTAATATTTATTTAAATCAGTATAATCACATGATGAAAAAAAAGAATTATAAAAAAGAATTTTGTAATTTTATAAAAATTCATGAAATTAATTACAAAGTTTTAGAATTATTTATTAGATTTCAAGATTATAAAAGTCAAAATTAGACAAATGAACTGTAAATTTTTTCGAGTCAAATGTTTCTCTCTATTTCCTACACGTGTATGTATTTGTAATTGGTTCAATCTTGAATCGAAAGTCTTTCGTTCAAGACTAGTTCGTACAACTAATTCGTTGTATGAAACTTAATTTGACAAAAAGTAGGTTAAACGTGTTTCCACTATATACACTTTAAATGTGTAAAATCTAACAGTAATTGGTAAAATGAACTTTGTACGAGATTCACCGAAACGAAACTATTCTGGCGTTGACTTCAACAACAACAGTAGCTATCGTTGATTTCGCATATAACACATCCAATTCAAATCCAGATTTCGCGCCACAAAATAGCAGATGATAAAAGATATTAATTTGCTTATAACAAATAATAAGCTACGACATAGTTGCCCTCCTTAATGTATGATTACCTATCATTTTACAAAGTTTTAAGTATCATAACTAAAAATACTGTTTTTCTATTACATATAACTTGTTAAATAAAGCATTTAATGAAAAACTAAGTCAGCTAGCGCGGTAAAGAAGAATAATAGATGATTTTATGGTTTAGCACTACGATTGTATTGTATATTTGATGCCTTAAATTATCAAATAAGCCAATGTGATACTTATACAGCGCTGTTCCTGTTTTGTTTGTTGCTGGTTCTGCGACTCGCGACGCGACGTATCTATTAATTCTTTTTGTTAAAGGTGTATCGAGGCCAATGCGAATGTAAACGCAAGAAATATATTCGGAAAGACGCCACTCGAATTATGTTTGAGGATTAATTACTCGGATTGCATGTTCGTGCCTCTTTTGAAACACGGAGCTCGCGTCAACGCCATCAATCCCGTGAGCCGCACAGGATTTCTCTTCCGAGCGATGCACTTTGCTGTTGATTGTTGAACAAATTCACAACATCGTTTCGGGCGAGTGTACGTGTCGGGATTTTTCGAACCTAAAGAGTTTGATCGAAGTATTGATGGCAAACGGCTGTGAGCTTGATCATCAAGATGCCGAAGATAAGACGCGCTTGTATTTGTGTAGATTTGAAAAAAATTGAATAACTTGATTTTATTTATAAAAAAAAAACAGGTAAGACGCCCCTGCACATTGCGTGCAACAATTCATATGCTTCATCAGAGTCGTTTATTGAGGTTTTACTCCAACATGGTGCTGATTTTAACATCGCTGACAACACAGGAAAGTCTCCGGCTCTCTACTCTGCCATTTAAAAAAATGCTTCTCTTAAAGCTTCCATTGAGTGCAGTAACCGGAAGTTTCTGTATACACTTGGAACTATTAATAAAATATGATCCCGAATATAGCAAGTGGTGCTCAGAATTAGTAAGCATGCATGACGTGGTTTTCGAAGGCTCCAATTTTCGAGATCTACTGAGCGAGACAAGCGTTGCAGATTTTCCTGGACTGTCGCAGCGAAAGCAGCAAGCCATAGCGAAGTTCTTTGAATCGACAGATGTATACGATAATTTCCCATATTTCGCTGGTCTATTGCGGCTGCAGCGCAGAAAAAGTCTAGCGAGACTAAAACTATATGTAAAAATGCTTTGGATATTTTGGCTCGCAGTTCGCTGTCTGATTGCCGAGTATTACCTGATTGTTGCTTCAATACTATCATGAGATATCTATAAGTAACGAAGATTTTTCCAGTTTATGTAATATCGGGTAAAGTTATGTATATTTATTAGGGTGGCGCTTATTTCCCAAACTGCTTTAATCCGTGCTCCCAAGCCTAAAATAGATTT
>UCOJ01001083.1:0-44793 GCA_900474305.1 Cecidostiba fungosa | reverse complement strand
CAGTAAAAGTATGCCAATTTTTTTCAGAAATTAATTTTTTTTATAAATGCTTAATTTCTGTAACATTTTAATGGTATAGATTATTACTGGAGTCAACTGAAAAGAACGAAAATAATGCATTTGCGGCCTATTAATTTGGAGCAAGTTTGATACACAAATTCAAAATATAATGCTTTTTAAAACTGATTTTATTCACCCTGTAAAACGCTTTGAATTTTCGTCAATATAAAAATAATATCTCTCCACAAATTCAATAACTCACGCAGAGCTCAGCATATTCAAAAAAACGCGTACAATATCAACATTTCTCATATCCGTGCATATCATACATACATAATTGTCCGACCAATATAATGCTGTTAGTACTGAGTAGAATGTGCAAAGCTCTTTTATAAAAGTTTCATCTAAGTAGATACAAAAAAAGACATGAAACATAAACTAAAATCCAAGCGAAAAGTATAATTTAACTATATTTAGAAAGAATTCCCTTTACCCCATCTAACAAGAAATCCCGTACGGAAACATCAAGCTCTTAACGCTACCCTTTGTCAATCTCGAGCCTCAAAACAACACAACAACGCGCTCTTACAGCTATTCTCCAACGTTTTAAAGCCAATAAAGAAACGCGCGCGCATGTTTGTCAATCTCGGCTTCGCGAAATTCATTAATTAACGAGTCTTTTATTCCCCGTAAAATCTCGAATGGCCAGAAAGCTCAAGGGAAAGGGCGAAAAGCACTAAAGCCGAGTGTATACCTAACCGCACATGCTTTATACGCTTTCATCCTGCGTTATATAACGCCGGAACGGAAATCGTGCGCGAAACGAGAAATGGGCAAAGTTTGCAGCTTCGCGAACGTTCTTAAAAAGGTAATGGTTCGTTAGCAATATCGTAAAGCGAGAGAAGAGCTTAATGTCCCGTGTTGCATACGGTTTAAGGAGATTCTCACTTTAACGTCCGATGACACGTGCCGATTTTCGCGAAATTTTCGTGCTGACGTTTGACGAATCTTGTTTAATTAATATATGTTTACGATCGAAGCGTTGTAAAGAAGTTGTTTGTTTTGGTTGGGGGCGATAAATATTGATACGTTATTTAGAAAAGAAAAATAGATTGATAGTTATGCATAGCTGTGGAAGTTCAGTTGGGCGTAATAGCTTTCACGCTATTATACTTTGCACATTAGAAGCGCGTGTCGCGGAAGTTTATGCATTTTTCATATTATTTTTTTATGCTAATTTCAATTTGACGTGGAAATAAATTAAAATAGAATATAGCATGATTCTATTTTTACCAAAGATTATTCTTTTGGAAGAAATGGATCAAGGTTTATTTAGGCTCGAATCAACTCGTTACTTAAAATTTATTCAATCATCACCTCGTCCAAAACAATTAAAAGCAGCACAATCACACTTCGATCAAGTGATAAAAATCCAATTTCGTCGAATCCAATCAATCCCTGACCCCAAGGCTAAAATAAATAATTTTAAAACAAAAGAAAGGGAGCAAGGCCGGCCTTTTTCAATTACTCTTCTTCTCTGTAATAATAAAACTGAAACGAAACTATGCGAGAGATAATTGGTCGGCCGAAAAATTATTGCTGAGGCGCAGCGTTGCGCGAAAATGGATGTGGCGAAACTCCTGGATCAGACCCTCGAGTTATTGTTAGGCTCGAGTATCGGGACGAGACGATAAAATTGATAAGTGAGAAGAGCTGGAAGTGACTTTTTTAATTATCGGTCTCGAAAGCTTATTTGAGGTGTACCGAGGAAAGGAGTAATTGGAATCTGTTTTTTAACATAATTTTATAAGCATAATATTTTTTTATTAAAAATTATAAAATAAGATACGTTTCATCTATTTCTTTTCAAAAGAAGCTTTCTAACTGTAACCCAGTTCTCTAATAAAATGGTCAAAGTTACGCACTTCTGACTTTTCTTCCTGAAAGCACCCATAGAACAGGTGAAAAATAGAAAAAAAAACTTTTTTGTAAGAAGAAATATCGAGTATCTCTCGGAAGAAGCTACCCGAGAAAATTAAATTTCCAACTACTCGTCGTTTCTCGACGAGAATATGCAACTTTTTCAAAGGACCGACTCATTTCGTTTTATCGGCACGCCGACGACATATTTTTTCCGCCTCACGCGCAAACTTCCTTCGTATATATATAGCTTTCCCAGTGAGTATTTCCATCGAATCTATCGCGCGCGAAAAATGCTACGAAAAAGTCTCTTCGGGGATAGTAGAATGAACTTGAGCTCATCTGGTGCGCTTTGACGCCGGTCTATGTTCAGGAAAAAAAAAGATGAAGTGGAATAAGGTCGAAGCTGAAATTTTCTGTTATTTGATTTTCTACTGCGAGAAAATTTAGGCACGTCGTCTGTGTGTGGAATACTTGTGCCTCCGGCGTATTTGGGTTTGAATTTTCTCAGGAGGCGAAATAAAGATTTTTAGAAGATCAAAATATTCGTGTTAATTTTGAGAGGTAAAACTGTTGAATTGAATTATTACCTTGTTATTATATAGCAGTAAAAATAATATTATTAAAAATTTGTTGATAAATTAGCTATGTTGTACGTTACTATTAAAAAAGTAAAATTCAAATCTGTTCTTTAAAAAATGCACTGTTGTAAGATTCGATCTTCACTCTCTAAATATAGTAGCAAAAGGGATATTTCAATTTCCTAACCTTAAAAAAACTTTTTTGATTCTGTAGTTATTAGTATAATTGAAATTGCAAGTTTACTCAATTACAAATTATTCATACAAAACAGATGAATTTATTCTCAGATATACTATTCATTAAAAATCAAAACTTATAAATTATCCCACTATATCCCTCAAACTTATAAACTCGATAAAATCCCTCATCAGTAAACACTCAAAGGCGAGTAACGCGATATATAAAGTCGAGCTAAATCCAAGTCGCGCAGCGCCATCTGCTAGACTAACGAGGTGCGACTGCAGCGCCGATAATTCGGGCCTTCGCGAAATTGCTTTAAGCGCCACTACTCCATTTGTTCCGCGGTACTGTAAGTGGATTTCGAGAAGAGTAGGAAGACGTTATCGAGATAATCGCGTCTATATTTTAACGGGGATGCAGCTGCTGACGTCTTTTTTTAGGCGGAGGCTGATGCTCCAGAACATTAACGCTGAAGTGAGATTGAACGTTTTTGAGGGATATCCGGTGGCTTGGGAGAATTTAAACTGCTATTTTTTAGTGTAATCGTCGAGGATTATAGTCATACTTTTTATCGATAAATTGTTTGCACAATTTTTATGGACGGAATCTGATAAAAATCGAATTATCCTGTCATTAAATAATAAAATCATATAAAAGACGCGATTCCTCAATCAATTTAAATCCATCGAACTATACAACCGACGAAGTAATCAAACTCGAACGATATTGATTGAGTCGCTTCTTAGAACTTAATTAAACGGACTTTTCACACGCAGTGCGTATTAGTTCCGTCGCATGTGTATATACATATATAGCTATGGGTATGGCACACAAAAGCCGCGGGATTTCATGTTTAACTTGATTCCGAGCCAATTCACTTGGCGAAAGTTGATTGAAACGTCAATTATGCAGGAACTCGCTCCACTTCGAGAGCGCGAGAGTGTAAACAAGGATTCGCGCTATATTATGCAACTTTTGATCAATCGCCGCCTGATGCTATACTCTGATTTACGAGCGATCACGAGCTATTATATGCTTCGGGAGGTTTTTTCCTGCGATTTATTGACGTTCGAATTGTAGGTTTGGAATTGCACTTGACGATTCGATATCGTGTCGTCTGAATTATTTTAGAACGATTTTTTTCACTGTAATTTTATATACACCAAGGATAGGCATCTCAAAACATATTTTTAACAAAACTTAAATATTTTACTTTTTAAAAGTATATACAGTTATAATGTTTAATATTGTAATGGTATATAATTTTTGCGGCTCCTTTGATTAAATGTAATAACTTTTAACAAGGCTCTGTCTTGAGAAAGAGTAATATTTATATTTAAGCAATTAAATATCTATACATGTCATACAAATATAATCATGACTATAAAAAACTCACTTTTTTCGTGGACTGCTTGTGATAGCGATGTGGGTGCAGCATACACATGTAACGGTCGATCGCCATACAGACGAGTATGACGGCGCTCTGCTGCGTCAGGGCTCCTCTCAGCAACGCCTGCAACAATAATTTCCACTTCGATTTTATACTCGCCTAGTATTTTAATTTCTTTCAATAAATGTCAGGTTATTAAACAGCTCATCACGGCCCCACATTTTGAAATATTGACACGTTTATAAATTATTCGTTGTGTATGCTTCTCCACGTAAATTGAATCTTGATTTTTTCGATGCATTTCGAGCGCAGTTTGTTCATCATCGATTTTCCCTTCGGACGGGAATTCAAATAGCATTGACTCCACCTACGTTTTATTTATGCAAAAGTTGAACGTCGATATATCTCTTTTTGCGAGATGATTTCGAGAAAATGAGAAATCAATTTTGGCATTTGTGTAAAACAATTACGTTTTAACGAAACTCAGAGTGATCGGATCCCTGATTAAACTGCCATATTCCATTGAAATGTTCCGAATTAAATCAAACAACCTGTTTACATTCATCGCGCATTATACGAAAATTCATAGCCGCATACCACCATTTACGGCTGCAATTAAAAAATCATTTAACCGGCGTCGTATTGTCTCTACATTTTCCGCCTCGGTTTCAGCGAATCACACAGCCGTATGCGATGATTTACATATAATTAATAAAACGTTAATTAAACGAACGTAAAATAACGCAGGAGTTTTCTCCCGATTCCACCCTTGCTGCCTCCCGATGAAATTTACTATATACAGTAGGCGGTACGTGTTATTCGCGTCATTTATAGGCAGCACAGAAATACGAATTTACGGCCCTTAGGCCGTAAAAGGTATACATGAACGTATACACCTGAGCTATAAGTTAAAACGAAATTTAAAGCCTTTTCGGTGAAATGCCTCTACATCGAAATTCGCTTTTCCGAGAAAGAAGATGTATCTATCAATAGCGTATTCATATATTACAACGATATTCATTATATTCATATTCAGGCGCGTCGTCGTGTACATCGTAATTTCTGATGACGGATATACATTTCAATTAGTGTAAACGAACACGAGATCGATTGGGGCTGTCTTTTCACTTGCGAATCGGAACTAATGAGGACAATTATAATTGAGCGATGAAAAATAAGGGAAATAGATATGCGAAATTGTCGACGCGGAAAATTGAGACCCGATGCTTTTCCAACGAGTTGCTGTGACTGTTTTAGATGAAATTCGGCGAAATTTATGGTCCTCGTATAGTGGCCGCTACGATGATGCGTGCTGTTGGAGGGAAGTAGTAAAAGTGGGACATGGTCAGACGCGTCAAGTGGAAGAGGTGATGGGTGGATATTGTTTCGCGATTTGCGAGCCGGTTATTGTTTGATAAATCCAATTTTGAATGTTTATAGGTTTATATGCATAGCGAGTAACCGTATTGTAGATATTGACTTGATTGAGGTCCAAGTGATTTATCGTGTCATAATATACGCAGTCGGGTAAAGCCTTCAGGCTATCCTATTATTTTCTTCGATATTCCCCCCATTTACAAAAAAAAGCTACAACACACGTTAAATACCTCTCTCAGGACGCAGCAAACTCTCCTCATAAACGTTCGAGCAAAATGTCCAAACTTCGAAATATAAAGTTTCGCCAAAGTAATTTCAAACTTCAAATATACCCAACCGTATACACGGCTGAAAATTAACCTCGTCCGGTAAAAATATACTCGCCTCGAAAGCTCAACAACAATTTCAATCCCCCGTATATATACATTCTATTCAACAAAAGCGAACCACGAGTTGAAGAATAAGAAAAAAAAGGTGCAGAGAGAATAGTTATGGCAGCAGACGACGACAATGACGTTGCGCATAATGAATCGCGCAGGCGCGATAACCGATTTCCGTTCGCTCGAGCGGTGCCTCTCCCTCTCTTTCACGCACAATAATTTACGTCACCCCCTTCGCTATCTCCATTTCCTCTCTGGCGCACGACGACGTCGTCGTTGCTCTCGTCGTGTCTTTCTATCCCTTTCTTTTTTATTTCGTCTCTTCGTATGCCGCTCCGGGTGTATTGCTTGTTTTTTCTTCATTGTTTGCAGCGAGACGGCTGACGCTTTCGTTGCTAAAAATGTGACTGTGTTTTTCTTGAACGAACGTTTGCACGACGTGAAAATACGGAGAAAACTGAATATGGTTTAAAACTAACGCGGCGGTAATAATATTCACGAAAGTTTATATTAATATTTATTAATATTAAAGTATGGTGAAGTTTTCACGCTTTGTCTGGTAATTTTTACCATTAAAAATTCAAAATTAGTAGTAAATACTGCCAATTTTTTTTGGAAAATTTTCTCAGTGCATAACTCGTAGTAACAAACATGAAAAGAGTTATTTCGATGCATGATTGGCGGAATCACGACACGCGGTATACCGGTCGATACACCAATGACCCAACTCGTTTATATATTGTATGTATGAGGAGACAATTGGTATGGACGGTTGGTCGTATTGCGAACGATATTCGCTCTGCAATTGTGCGCATAAACAGGAATATATAACAGAAGGCTGCGACTTGTTTTGTCACCTATTTTCCACGTATATAGCTGTGGATTGGCTGAATGACGTTGTAGCTTCCACTTTTCTGAGGGATATTTATTCTGAGAATTTTGTGGATTATGGAGCTAGGGAAAATATTAAAGTTGAATAAATTTGGACCAGAATTTTTTAAATTTCGCGCTAAGATCAACTTTGAATAAACTGCATTTCAAAATATTATGAATGTTAAAAATTTAAAGCTTATGACATATATTTTCATGATTAATTTTTTTTCTTTCAACAAAAGTAAACAAAAAATTATGAAAGTTAAATTAATTTTTCTAAAAAACAAACAAACTGCAGCTAATTTTTCTGCAAAATTATAACACACCGAAAATAATTACCCATTGTATCTCAAGCCACACTTAACAGCAAAATATTCCTCCAAAAGAAAAACACACACGTCCTCCCCGCATACTTTTCCAGCCATTTAAAAATCCCCTTGAAAAATGCACACATCCCAGCGCTTTCAGGCCGATTAGAAAATTCCAAGCGGATCTCGGGGGGCTGCACGAACGCGCGATTATCGTAAAGCCCAAAGCCAAACGATTATGCGCATTTCCGAAATTTATACGCATAAAGCCGCGTACCTGCGTCAAAGAAACTCTCGGCTGCGCGATGTAATGGAGCCGGGGAGTGAGCAGCTATTTACGCGCCTCGGCTGATTTGAATTTCGAATGGGCCCTGTGCACGTGATGTGTGCGTAGGTGTACCGCATGAATTCCTGAAGATTTTCGCTTTGCCACGTTATATTGCCTCTGCACAGGTGACGGGTGTATGTATTTCCGGGGGAATTTGGGCTTTTATTGATTGGTGGAAAAGTTTTGTTAGGGTGGAAATGTGGTTTTGGTGTTGTGTTGAAGTTTGAAAAAGAAAATATCGTTTTTGATGGAGTTTGCCAGTGTTGATTCGAATTTCGTAGCGGTAAAAGAGAGATACTGTGTACTTGATACTATACCCAATATACTAAAACTATGTGAATTATTGAATTTCGTTTAAAAGGCTCTCTAATCAAACATCCCACCCTAATTAGTATAAACAAAGCACACGTGTGTGCCAGTATATAGCCATCATCAGAAGTGGCAAAAGCCAAGAGATCGAGACATCAAGAGCTGGCGGATGGAGTGAGAGCGAGATTTAAGATGGTTACTATGGCGACTGTTGGCGAGGCGCCAGTGAAAAAGAGCTCGGATAATCCGGCGTCGCGTGTATCATGCCCTGGTTTTCGCGAGACCTTCACCCGATTGTAATTTCACGAGGCTGAGTCTAAGAGAAAGAAAGTATATATAGAGGCCGATTTGAAGTGGGCCGTTGTGACGAGTTGGGTATAAGCTGCTACTTGATGGGATGGACGGTGTTGATCGTTTTGCCTCGAGACACGAGCGAGTTTGTATTGATCTAAAGGAGGTTGAATGGATTTAGTGTAGAATTTGTGGTATTTTGAATTAATTAATGGATAATTAGCATTTATTAATTAATTAGCGATCCACAGCACGATAAGTTTTATAAAGTGCTTACAGATACTGGTCAATTACATCCTTTGAAGAAGTTTGTCAAAGAGAAAAGCAGCAGCAGCAGCTACTGAGCTTATACACAAGAGTAGAACAACTCGAATCAAGCTGATTCTCGTAAACCTGGTTCATTATTATCGATGAATAGTAAGAGTTATTTTCAAAGTGATCGTCCCTTATCGTCCCTTATCCAAAATTTTGGTACATCCATTTATTAAAATTACAAAAATCTCCTCTCATAACGCAAACGGCACATCCTCACACCTTCTTTAGATACATACACATAGCACCGGGTGTCGCATCTGAGAAATTACAACAAGCGACAGCCCGCGAGAACTTCGCTCGTCGCTCTGAACTTTCCGTAATTACTGTGGCTTTGCAGCAGCCGCTCGACTGGATGAAAGATATATACAGGCGAGAGACGTTGACGCGGCTACTGGTCGTCGCGATTACGACAATGTGTTAATTCGCGGTTATATAACCGAGATTGATGCTTCGTCTTCGCGCTTGGCTAGTCCGCGAATGGCCGGACTTTTCGAGTTATGTGGCCTCTGGTGTTATGGCCTGTGAACGACGATGAAAGGGATTGTTGTTGTTGTTGTTCTGATGTTTAGAAGTTGTGGAAGATCTTCATTTGTCAGATGGAAATTGGTATATTGGAAAGTTTGAATTCATCATTCACGTGAATAGAATGCACTTTATTTTGATGAAAGTACTCCGATGTATCAGTGTTTAGTTAGAAGCAAATGTACGTGTTTTTCGAGAAAAAATTTTAAAAAATGCTTACAAAAAGCCATATCTATACGATATCTATTTCAATGATCCAGCACTCCGGCTCAGCAGCCAGTAAATCGTCACCGCAGTTCTTCCCCCTATCCTCCGAAACTTTCCACCGTGAAATATCTCAGATCCCCGACAGCTTCCCAACCGTAAACGTCACCACCGCGTATAACAATTCTAAACGATCCCGCTCGCGCACAGGCAGTTAAAACGCTCTCGCTCGCATCTGCTCTATCTCTGCTTTTCGCTAAAGAAAGGGAGAGTCGAGACGTAAAGTTTCAGCTCCTGGCCTGAGAGATTGTAAAATTTTACGAGCAGACGTCTTGTGTGCTACTGCTGCTGTTCGGTCTGAGGTGATTTTTTCGCTGCGTGGAAAAGGAGGCGGAAGTTCAGGAGTTACGACTTTCGAGGTGTTGCGAGAAGGGGGTTTAATTGGGGGTGGGAGGGTTGCTTGCCTGGCAGGCTTTCGTGACAGAGACGTAAAAGGATATATGCCTCGATTTTTATGACCAACTTTTTTTCGTTTTTCAGCTTCCTTTGCTTTTTCGTTTTATAGGACGAAAAAGAAAATGATAGCCGAAAGCTTTTTGATCAATTTCATCAGGATCCAATAGGAAATTTTTCGTTTCAAACAAACATTAATCGCGCGGATCGAGAGAAAAAAATTCCCAGCCAATTTTTCTTGCCTCCAGGCAAAAAGCAACGTCTAAAAATACATCTCGAAGGCGCGATACAAAGATCAAAGTCTCGCGCGTGTATTGACCTTGACGCGTTGAGGCGTCCACTCAAGCACGAGCCTTTTATCAGCACAAAGGGGTTCATGCATTCGACGAAGACGGAAATGCACTCGAGGCTTTTTTTTTCTTAAATATCCGGAATCTAAGGGTTTGCAGGAATTTTTTTTTATTTTTGGGAAATTGGAATACGATGAATGGGAAGTAGGTTCGCTTTTGTTTGGAAGAGAGGAAAGTTTAATTTTCCGGCCCTTCGATTTTCGAGCTTTTCCAATCACCGAAAATCGAGGCGTCTGAAAAGCGACACAAAAGATGAATAGGTTGTACATTAATTGCAAGCCTTCAAAGAAAAAAAACATACGTTTGAAAAAGAAACTCTCAAAACTTTATTAAAGCCCAGAGTTATTTTCATTTTTACGCTGACGTCGAGCGGAAATTCTCATACGAGCTGCTGCAGGCAAATGCATTAATTCAAATGTCCAACATCAACTAAGTTTCTTTCATAACGAGGAGAAATAATTTTTTCTCTCCCGACTAATGTTCCAGTCATTTTTACGAGTCTCTTTGCCTGGCAGTCTAAATGGCCGCTCTCGCATTGCTAAAAGTCGCGTCGGACAAATGCGCCGAGCGTTGTAAAATTAAAAGAGTTATCCGAATTCAGGGCTTTCGAGCTTAAAAGCATATTAAAAATGTTTAAAGTCCCGGTATTATTCGAATGTATGCAAATGGTAAAATCGCGAGCACCGCTGGTATCAATGTGTGAATTGATAATGACGCGAGAATATCGTGAAATATTGGTTTCGTTGGATGTGGACTTGATAATAAAAAGTGAGGAAAAATTGTTTGATGAAGTTTGTCTGTAAAAAATAAAAGATCTTTATGACGCCATCTACGTGAAATACGTTCATATGCAGGAACGTGTAGTTTTTATGATGTTTTGTAAACGTTGCTTTTATGATTTACGCTGCAGTTCGTACTTTTTTTATTTTTCTAGTACGTATATAAACTGAGAAAAAGATACGTATTTGGCATTTCAATGTTTATTTTCAATTCGCATGAATTTTTCAACTGTTATACAAAAAAATATTTACAAAGTGCCCATAAAAATCAAAGCCGCAACTTTGTCCAACAAAACCTTTCCCTCATCTTCATCGAGTAAAAAAGTTGGGTCCGCTTCATTCGCGATTCATGAGGCAAAATTGTGGATCGAGACCAGGAATGGCAAAAAACTCGCGCGGTGGTTCGCACTGCATTATTAAGGGGCTAATAACTCGCTCAGTTCGTGTATATAGGAAGACACCTTCCCCAGTATAAATACGCGACTGGATAACGTCGTGGGAGTGAAATTTATACGGCGAGTCTGGATATGGCTTCTGCCGTCGAGATGAAGAAAAAGGGGAAGTTGATTCCGATGGGAAATCGGAGTTTATCCTGCATCATCTTAAATTGTCAAAAAATGAAAAATTTTATTTTCATTCTTACTTTTACAGCGTATCTGACTGAATTTGATAGTTTCATTCTTTTTCTCAAGCTATTTAAGATAAATCCATCAGAGAAAGTAATAAATAAATCAAAACTCAGTCCTACTCATCGATTGGAGTTTCCGCTCTCGAAACATTTCCGGCATAAATAAAACGTGTCTCCCTCCCTCTCTCTCGTTAAAATAAATTAAGACGCGCTGCAGCAGCAGGAGAGAGGAGGACTGGTTGGAGAAATCGAGAAATACGGCGCCGCCACAAATCAGCTGTGAGCGAGATTATCGCCAGGAACTCGATAACGCGCCCGGAAGTGGCCCTAGCACCTGACGGCAATTTCCTCTCGCTCTCGAGTCGTCCTCCGCGATTTACGAACGTCGCTACCGTGCGGACTCTGAACCCCGAGCTATGCTAAGGAGGGAAGAGAGATGAGTAGGTCGTCGGCTCTACCGTGGAGAGAAAATTACAGAAACAAAGGGTTGGGATTTATCGGGGCTTGCTTTTGATATAGCGCCTGGAAAATGTTGTTTGCTTTTTTATTCTGCTTTGAGGCTGGGAATCACGTTGTAATGATATGCATAGGAGGGAAAAAGAGAATTGTACGAAGATATGCAAATGAGGAGCGAGAAGTAAGGAGGAAGTAGAAGTACGAACAACAAGATACCAAGACTTTGAATGTTTTTTTTTTTTTTTACTTGCGGGAAAAAACTTGATTAATTATTAAATGGCGACGATATTAATTTGCATTTTTTTCAAACTGTACTTCTAATTCAAATTCAAAGAAATTCATCAAAACCTCTAAACACACAGCCCGTGACTCGTCTTGCTTCAGCAAACAATACTTAAACTCAAACGTAAAGCCACAGCAGACAACGATCCTTCGAACAAAAAAGATTCCAAATTTACACAGGGACGAGAAGAAGCAAACGTTGTAAAACGCGCATACAAATCGCGACAAATTTGAATACTCGTGGCACAGCAAGTCGTCGTAGTCGTCGTGGTGGGAATAAACCGACACGAAAAATAAAGCGAAAAAGTCCCAGGAGCGAAAAGAGGCCAACGACGAAGGAGAAAAAGAAAAGGGAACGAGAATCGAAGAAGGAGGTGGAAAAGGGAGAAAGAAATTGTCGTCGTCTGGTTTATTAGCCCAATGAAAGAGTTATTGGCGGGTATTAACGAGATGAAGAAGCGCGCTACTTTCTTCGAGATTGAATCAAGATTTTCACGGGCTCGGGTATTACAGAGGGTGACTTGAAAAGACCTTCTGTATTACAGGTTGATTTTTAGTTAGAAAAGAACTCGGCGATATTTTTTTGCAGCGAGACGTGTAGGTTTTAATAAACTATTTTACATTTTTTTAATAGAAATAAATCAAAGGGGTGTTATAATATAAGGTCGACGCGAGCGCCGAGCTATAAATCTCGAGTTTCAGATAAAAATCACTTTTAGAAATACAAGGCGAGAACGAAAATGAAAAATACTCCCGAAAAGGAGAAATTTAAAATTGCCTTCTTATATATTTCTTTTCATATACGTACGAAATTACAACATAAATCACTTAATTTCCTTTTTCTTTAGCGAAAAAATGAAACTACTATACGCTTTATTTTTTGCACCCCATAACACGTTTCAGCGGCTCAAATGAAGAGAAAGGTGTATATACATGTATATAGAGAATAGCTAACCTGGATCTGACAGACCATCTCGCCGTAGGGCCAGCAGCTGTAGATGGCGGGGACGAAGCCGAACGGCGTCACTAGCAGTCCGATCGCGAGGTCGTTGCTCGCCAGGCTTGTCAGCAGGTACCTTGGCTGTGAGGGAAAACAATTGTGGATTAGATTGTTGGCTCAGTATTTTGTGCTTTGGAGTATCGATGTTTTTAGTATTAATATTATTGTTCATGTATGTCTGACTAATATGTTTAATTATCGTTTTTGTGATGTACTAAGAGACGAAATAATAATATCGAGGATATTTTGAGTCGCTTTAACACGAGTACACGGCAACAATAAGCTCAATTTTCGAGAATTGGACCATACATTCACGCTCCATATATAGTGGACAACACAATACAACTGTTTACAGTGCGTCGTATTCAGCATCGAACAATAGGGAATTTATTTTTTTCTAATTGTACCCGACGCCCTCGTAATTATGTCGACAAGACCCATAACACCATAATTCATCAATATTTGCAAGCAATCAACGGCCTCAACTGTAATTAAAACTTCGCAGCTGTGAGTGACGTGTAATATTGCGACGGGGAATATGTGCGGCTGATGTGGGCTGAGCGGCTTGACATTTTCTTTGATACGACGTTGTAACGAGTTATTTTAACATAATATATATTGATGCTTCTCACCAGGCTCTTGATCGAGCGAAAGTTGGCTTTTATTGGGTCGTAATGAGTGAATAGTTTCCTAATTATTATTAGTTGCTGAGTTTTAATATAATTTGTATAAGTTTAAAGTGGGAATTTGCATACTTGAAAGAGGATAACACTCTTCGTATTTTTTGTAATAAAAATACTCAGTCTTTTAGCTTCAATTAAAAATCTCTTTCATATGAAAACTATTGATGTTAAAAGCATGGTTCCTTAAAATCTTGGTGAAATGGTGAAAATGAAGCTAATATTACATCATTTTAAAATAAAAATGTCCTCTTCATATAATTCTCCAAGTGCTTTTATCGTACAAGTTTTAAAGGTGTTTTGACCCCTTGTACCAACTACAAAAATACACACAATTCTAATTATCTCCAACGACAATAAAAAAACCAGCGAAAATCTCAAAAAAACCCTTCACAATCTACATAAAGTTATTAAGACGAGAGCGCAAACTACACCCTTATACACAAGAGCACGAGATCTTACACCACTCGAGGGAGCGGTGCAGGCACGGAGAGAGAGAGAGAGAGAACAAGTTCCGAGTGTGTGTTTTGGCTGGAGCACGTAACCCGATAATGCATTTAGATGTATTTAGAATGCCGTTCGAGGTTCGCATATTCATGAATCGACTGTTCACATGGCACGTAGCGCGTGAACGAAACGTCGAGTCTCGTCGCAACGCTCTCGGGGAGAGAGAGAAATCGTAACCGGAGGTAATTATGAAAATTAGGACTGTGCGGTGCTGAGAGGTGCGATCGAGCTTATTTCCTATTTTGCTGTGGTGTCGTGGTTTTGCTTCTTTGTTTGAATATACTATTTTTATAACTTGGTTGTTGAACATGAATTGTGTAATAGAATGAATTTATAAATAAATATTTTTGCAGAAATTTTTGTCACTCAGTTTAAAATGCACGTATCTGTTGTAATGACAAACTTATGTATAGTTATTAAGTCAATGATATTTTTGATGTTTTCATATAATCTATTTAAAGTTTTCTCTTGCTATTGCTATATTTTGATGTAGTATTAAAAACAATTATCATTGCTTCGCATACATTCATATTAAGCTTTCTCAAAAAGAAAGCTTTATGTCTAGTTATAATCCCAGAAGTACACGTGAAGGTCTCTTAGTTACTTCTCTCAAATTAGCTACACTTCTTTGTAATTTCTTCAAAATCAAACTTTTTGAAGAAGAAAGTAGAAATCAAATGCATTTTACTCATGAAAAATTCGTTGTTTTTTTATATAAAGAAAGCAAAGTGTCGCATCAGTCAACAGCGCGTATCTTACACTATCACTGCCAGATAGAAAACCACTTATTCGGCAATTCCGTAGCCTTCATAGCTGCTTGATTACTGCAGTTGATTCGAAACAGCTCGTAGAAGCCATATCCGAGTACTAACAGTAAAACGAGGAAACACTCTATACACGCGTGTACACGTACAAATCGCTTCGAAGGCGTGATTGAACCCGACGACGAGGAAGTAGAGCCTCGTTATGTTCTCTGCGGGCCACGAATGCGTAATCTGATGCTAATGGATTCGTTCATATCGGTCGTTTCAGAACAGCGTTATGTAAATATATCAGCTACAATCGAACAATTGGGTTGTTTCACAATTTAAAAAAAAACATATCTTATCTTTCTTCTTCTTCTTTTTATCTTATATTCAGTACAAAGCAAAAAATTAATTTTTTTAGAAATAAAACTAAAGCAACTTTCTGAATTTTTTCCGTCATATGGCACGAGTATATTTGCATAATCCGCGCTTCAACCGCGAATCCGTCCTCTAATTGCAAAACAACGACTTGCCATCTGCATCATCATCCTGGCTCGCGATCGTCAGCTCGAGAAGCCTATCAAACTAAATGGCTTATCGTTCGACATATCGCCGGGAGCGCGCGGGAATGCAAACCGCCTGGGAAATAAAGCGCCGGCATATTTTTACGGTCAGCCATTAATCATCCTCGGAATGTGCAGCGAACATTTTTTTCCTTCGCGAGGAGCTTCGTTAACTCCTCGTAGTAAATTGCGGCGTTGGTGTGACGCTTTACGATTCGTTAAATGTATGACGGTTCATTTGGACGAGTGATATCTTGATCAGTTTTATATACGCGTCGACGTGCAAGCGAGCTTTTTGCGAATAGTCCAATGAAATTCTGGACCTTCAAAGAGAGACGAACTTTTTTTATACGTCGTTTCTGGGTTTTACGAGTTACCGTATAAATTTGATGGTAACAGTACTTGGTTTTTATACGTGGTAAGATGCAAGATTGTTATTGCCCCGTAACTTGTTCATGAGTAGTAATTTGAGATAATATTCATAAAAAGAAAGTTTAAAAGATTTTAGGTCTGTTACATAAAGTATGCGATTTGGACGTAAAAGGGAGATAGTTTATTCGTCGTCCAGTCTTGCAGTTTTTAAAAAAATTCTTGTCTATTGAATTATTTACTTTGAACAACTAGTATTGAAATTTTTATCAACAGCAAGATACTTATATAGTAAAGTCGTACTAAAAAGCAGAGATTCTCGAGTAATAACTATTCACCATTACTTAATTACTCTCAAACCGGTACTTCGCTCTATTCAAAAAGCCGAACCGTCTGTGAACAATATTCTCTGTACTTCACAGACCTTCATCATTTCCAAATATATACAAGAACAGCTTTCTACATCTAAAAATAACGTTTTCCAGCCTCTCTAGCTCTAAACCAAAACGTGTACCCAAGCGCCACCCAGCGGTAGCGTCATCAACTAATACACACAAGACATAACCTAAAAACTCACCTGCGCGTGAATGTACTTGTGATAGCGGCGACTATTGATGACGCAGATGACGAGTAGATTAGCTCCGAGGATACCGAGGCTGAGTGCAAGAACAACGGCGGCGCGGAGTAGCTCACCGATGCCGGGTGTCTGCCAGCGCGGCTCGAGGCCGCCGCCGGCCGGCAAGCTGCGCCAGCAGCTGCTGTTGCTCAGCGCCGGCGCCAGCAGAATCTGCGGCTTATGATCTATCATGATCCCGGTGCGGGGGTGAGCTGCTGACGCGGCCGCGTCGCGCCAGCCGCTGCGAGCCCCGTCGCACGGACCGAGCACCGGCACATCATCGGTGGTGCTGCAACAGATGGTTGGGATTTTGAGGTTAGGATTGACGCTTTTGGATTGTATCGATTTTTGACAATAAACAGCGAATTTTTGTCTTAGGTTATTGAGAAAGAGTTAAAACATTTCAATTGAATCGATTTAATCAAACGAAGCGAACTCTTCTAAAAAGTTTCTTTTTCAAATTCTGATTTAAAAATTCTGCTACTGAAAATAGAAATACATTTCGAACGAAAGAAATTCGATATTTTTCAAACTTCAATATACTCGATTTCTTTCAAGGTTTCCTTTTTTTTCATTTCACTTGCTCTAAAACTCAATAAAATCTTCAAATCCAGGAAAACCATTTTAAAACTCGGTCGAAGCAGAATCATCTCATATCAAAGAAAAAAAAAATAAATTCACGTCGCGGCAAAATTCTCCCGAAAAATCCTAGAAAATCCCAAGAGAGCCCATAAAAATCCGAGGTGAGAGAGAAGCCTCCCCTCGTTTATTATCTGACTCACCGAGTGCAGATCGGCGCCGGCTTTTTCCGAACCTCGACTTCTTCTGGCTGCAGTGCGCTGTGTGTCCCCTGTTGCTGCTCCTGCGCAACCTACGAGGAACGAGTGGAAGCCGTTGATTTCCTTGACCTTTTGGTCGCTGGCAGTGTAGTCGTCGTCGTCGTCGTCGTAGTCATCCAGATGTAGATCATCTCGCGGATTGAACCCGATCTGTGAAAGCGAATGAGACTGGATTAGATTAGATCGGATTGGCGCCTCGAGGTGGCTGACTTGAGCCGGGGATTGACTACTGAGGTGCGGCGACTGGACGTGATGAGATATCGGATTTTGCTTTTGTTGGTGTGAAAAGGTGCGTTTTGTATTTTGTGCGAAACTGTTGGTATAGATATTCTGGAGGATTATTATCGTTATATTAGTAATTTGAATTATTACGAAAATTATTTTTGTAGGGCTATTATTTATCACCAGTTTCATTGATTATTTTCAAACGGTTATTTCTCCACATTATATTCTTACAATATATTAATTACAATAAGGTATTCTCCCTTATCTAAAGACTTAAAGTTCAAAGCCAACATCAGTGATCACGTATACTCCAAAACCACACTCGTACAATTTCCAAAAGACCACATTCATCCCTCCTAATTCCTTCTCCTATAAACGCACACAAACACCTCTAACCCAAGTCCCTCCACAATTACTTCTCAAGAAATACCACCTCTCCCGCAACTACAGCACGAAATTCCAGCGGCTAACGAATTATCGCCACGGCCATTAATCGGATCGGAAAAACCTGCGGCTACCTCTATATAAGGACGACTGCTATATAGGTATATTGGCTTCAGGAAAAATCGCGGCCTCGCGTATGGCTCGAGAGGAGATCGAGTGCGATACGCGACTCGAATAATGAGAGGGTATAGTTAACGAGCTGTGCTTCGTGGGGAAAAAACAGGGGTATAGGAGAGGATATTCGTCTTTGCGAGATTCGACGATGTATAATTAAAACGTGGCTTCCAGCCAACGGACGTCTTTCTCGTCGTGTTGTCTCTTTGAGAATTTTTATTATTCTCCTGTTTTTTATTTTTTTTATTTCTGATGAGTGAGGTTGTTTTTGAGATTCTTCTTGGTCGGGTTAATGGGAGTTTCTTCCTTTAATTTCTGGACGAAGTTTTGTTGATTTTCTTTTCGTATTGAAGACGAGAGGTCTGATAGTGCGGGAATTTAATGAAGATTTAGGAATTTCGTTCTTAGAACGCGTGGGGAATTTTTTAATTAGATTTAGCCCTGCTTGAGTTGGTTTTATAAGTGAAAAACATAACAGGATCTTATGCTTTGGAAATTACTTCGGAAAGAGTACTTCGACTAGCATATAATAAACTAGATCATAGTATAAAAAATCTTGTTATTCTTCACATTTGTCTTTTTCAATTTTATTCAGCCAGACGCGACATTTTTCCGGACTAAAACGAGATCTGTAAAAATATTTAGATTCTCATTCGTGTCTTCGTTATAACGCTAAATCGGATCTACGACTCAGCGGAATTTACGAGAAAAATGTGCAAATCCCGAGAGAGAGAAATGCTCGCGCGCAAAACTTCTAGCTTGACATTCGTTCAAACATCCATTAAGACATTCTTCTTCCTTCTTTATTAACCATATTTTTTTATGACTTTTCATGAACTTACTTTTTCTTCAAACTCACTTACGAATGTGTCTTTATCTGTCAAGTCTTTTATTTACTAATTATTAATATATTCATTCTAACTTTACCTCCACTTGAATAATCTTAACAAGCCTTTGACGTGTGTCACAAGCTCTCCAACTATTAGAGACGACTTAATCTCATTCGATTCTATCGGATGATGAGCCATACGATTTCGAGGAACATAAGAGGCTGTACAGGATTGACGGGGCGAACGGAGATCAGTTGGAGCTTTGCGGAGATTATAGGGGTAATATTGTTACGGATGATCGTTCGGGGATTTGACGCGGCGTATAGGGAGGGATAGGTTGTTAGCTCTATTTTATGAGGTGTATCGAACTCAAGCTACGTAATAGAGTGTCGTGAATCGTACGGTCGTCTTATCTGTGGATAATATATCGTGTATCGATTTTAGAATTTAGTTTAATAATTTTGATAAGTCTCAACGCATACATGGCAATCAATAGTATAAGCCATCACACCGAGAGTCTAGAACCTCAAACAAAAGAGACTCGCGTAGAGACACACGCAATCAGCAGAAGCGCGAGCGTAGTGTAAACCTCGGAAATAGTCGAGCTTCAAGAGATGAGAAATAGAGCCAGAGAAGCTCGACGGGGGAGGACGGACGAGAGAGAAACGTCCGGGGTCAGGAGGATTAAGTTCGAATGGCTTTATTATGTGGGCGTGATAGGGAGAAACCGGCCGCGTGACGAAGCGCTGCTGCCGGATGCATTTAGATGTTGGAATTAGGATCTTTTTTTTGGACGTTGTCGCTATATCGCTTCTCTGCATCTCCCTTGAGAGCTTTTTCTACTGGATTGTGTGTGTAGAGTGAGAGAGATAATGTTGCCGAGATATTTGATCTTCATCTCTGGGTATACTATTGCGTATTATCGATTGAGATAATCGTATGTCTATTAGGCTGTATATACGTGAAGGGAATTATATGTTTTTCTTAATTTTCTAAATCTTATTATAAACATCTGCAAGTCCAAGCTGAAACATATAATCCTAAACCCAGTGCAACTCAAACTTGTTAAGAAAGTTCTCAACTCTCATCAACAAACTAAACCCCTATATCCCCCAACTCTCTCTAATACATCTAAATTCCCGCACCGACTCTCCATATATAGCGAAGATAACTCAAACGCAAGCTCGCAACATTTCAAAACGCAAGAAAAAGATCGTGTCTACCAAAACTGCGTCTAACCCTCCGGACTTGTTGGAAAAAGCGGCTTCCCTCTCTTTAAGCTCCTGTCCTCTGCTCTCGACGATGCTCAAACTCAGTCCGCGAGATTTAAGAAGTTTCGACCTCGTGTCTGCAACGCGGCGTGGATTTGAAGAGGCTCGTCGTGTCGTCTTCTATACTGCTCGCGGATGAATGGCATTGTGTTGGAGCCTGGCAAATTTCACGAGAGAGTGAGCGTCGAAAAATCGCTTTTCTGATGCTTCTTGGAATATTTTTAGAGAAAGGTTCGCTGCCTGCAGAGAAAACATTATTCGCCTGAGCTTTTCTACTGTGCGAGAAATGTTTATTTTATGATCCGAGAATGGTTTGCTTGGAAGGTTTTGATTATTTAGGTGGTTTTTTTATTCTTGAATTATTATTATTATTATTGGTATATGTTCTTTTTCATCTACTGTGCCTGCTTTCAAGAAATTTGTGAAATCCAAGAATTAGAAAATTATATCTTAGAATTTTTTAAATAATTTCATTAAACTGTATATGTTTTGTCATATTGTCAAATGAAAATGTACCATGCAATTTTTATATTGTAAATCTACACAAATAAAGTAATTTTGAATCCTTGAATCAACATAAATTCAGAAATTTTCGATTAAGCAATTCGTCTAAATTTTAGTCCTATAAGTCATAATCCATATAAGTAATCTGATACAGACTAAATACATGTTTACGATTTTTCATCAAAACTCAGAAAGTAACCAAAAAGCTACGTAATTTACAATCCAAAAAACTGCTCCTCAAAACTCAAAAACCACCACCGCTCCTCCATATCCCCATTCCAATCGATATGATATCCCAAGTCCCATTTAAGCAAAAATAAAAAATAAAAAAAAACGGGCTAGACTTCAGCCACCTACATACGCCAAACGACCGCGTTACAGGTTCTCTCGAGAAGCAGCACACGCGACTAGCCGAGTTTTTGCAACCGAGCAAAAATGATACGAGGGACGAGTACTTCGCTTCGCTTTATACGGACTGCAGCAGCGCTGAATCTTTCATGAGGAGTATAAGCTTGACGGGAGTAGGAGAGCAAAGGAGTAATACCCAGCTGTGAGGCCGGTGATTTCTGTGCTCGAGAATGGACTTTAAGGGACTCATAGAATGGCGGGATTGTTGTAATGAATAGAGGCATATACTTGGAGGCGTTATGTGTCGGGGCTGGAGTTGAAAAATTCATCAAATTGTTGTAGAGTTTGGAGAAGCCTTGCTTATGTATAATGGAGTAGTATAATGGAAACTAACACTAACGAAGACTATCTTTTGTAAAAGTGAAAATATTGGGAATTTAGTGAATCCTTTCTTTAAAAAGTGATTTCTCGAAAAATGAAGCATACATTAAAACGATATCTGATTGGCTGCTTTTGAAATGGCGCTAAATTTGAAATTATAGTGTGGGTATGGAAATTGAAAATAAATGTAATACTGCAAAGTATGTCATAATAAATGCTTTAAAAAATTTCATCTCAAAATAGCATCTCGAGGATCAATGGTACAACTAGTCCTAAAGAAAAAAACTCGCAGAATTCTCACCTTTCCAACATTCGCGCACATCAATACTCCGAACTCCATCAACCACAAAAGGCAAGCTCCTCACCTTTTCCAGCCCATAAACTTCCCAGTCCCGGTAGTCATCGGCTTTTCGATCACACCATCTCCTCCATTCCCACAAAAGCTTCCTATATATACTCCTGCGGACAGCAGTCAACTCGACTGACATCAGCTGATGTCCCTCGGGATTATCCAGTTATCTCCACGACCTTATTGCTTTGTAGTCGGTCGCGTCGTGTTACTGCTTCGCCGCTCGTTCGCGCGCGAGAAAAACAATTTAGTTTTTCGTTTTGAAAGTGAATAGTGCTTTTTCACCTCGAGGCGTGTTTATTTTCGGGCAAATGGCTTTTTCACTGTTGCCGTAACTGACAAAGGGCTTGGCTGTGTGTATTTTCAGAATTAATTTACGTGTACATACGGCTATAAATAAATTCGATATAATATTTATGCTCGTGTTTGATGAACTGTGGGAGCTTAATTACAGGCAAACACTGAGACGCAAATTTAAAAATAAAAAAAGATTCAGAGTAAACGCTTCATTACACCGAAACAACAAATATGTAAGCGTATTTAATTAAGGCTCGACGTTAAATTTTCGTTTTGCCAGCGCAGGCTTCAACGCGAATATTTGATATTATACAGCAATATTAATTTCATATCGGATATCGAGCGACTGCTAAACATTTCCATTAACCGGTTGTAAATTATCGTTTTATTGAGGCGGTATTAAATGTCTATCTACTTTTATGGCTCGATCTCTTACGACCCTATAACTTTTCGTAAACTTTTATGATACCTAGAGCTTGATTCAATCCGCAGAGAGAAATCGCGGATTTATCATCGCGTTACTGATCGATTCAACATGCGTCGGCACTTATAGTATCATCGTTGTATAACGACGGTCTTAAAGCTGTTCGTTTGATGCTTGTGCTATAAAAGATTTAGTTTTCTTTGAAAATTCTCTGTTCTTCTTTGAAGCATACAATTAGTAGTCAACATTATTAAAACATACTGAAATAATCCTAGAAAAATTTTCTCATTAATACCCATCTGCTCTAAATCCCTTGAGCCTAATTAGAATTCACATCACCGAATCCTTTGCCCTATCCTGAAACGTCTCTCTCGCCGCATCGTCGATATAATTTCCGCCTCGGCATCACAACCTTCAACTTCCAACCTAGAGAACTAATTGCATATAATACTCTCCTCCTTCTCTCGTGGAATTTGAATACACAAGGCGAAACGACGAGTCAAGTGGCAATGCCGAAAGCCTGATAAGGCACGCTCGCGAGGCTAAAAGCGATCTTATTGTGCGCCGTGAGCGAGGAGAGCAGACCGACGGAAGCTTGAGAGAAGATAGGCATAACAATTGCAGCCGTAGTGAATTGTATTTTTTTTTATATTTTTGTGCTATTTTTGGAATCATTAAATGATCTAATTCTTCTTTTGACTGCGTGTATTCAATAATTTATCTTTGAAGAATTATTAATCTCTCTAGATTTTGTTATTATTCTGGTACATACTGTATTCAAACCCCATGATTTCAAAATTCCACAATTTATTACGTAATTTTTTAACTCTATGTAAAGATGCACGTCCATCTAATTTCCAAATTAATCCTGGTATATTTTTCCCTGAGAGAATGATTATTATGATTAACATTTGCCTTTTCGATTCTGATTAATTATCAACATCAAAGTATGATAAACATAATAAAGTTAAGTGATAATAATCAATTATTTCTCGTATTTCATCTTTGCATATAACACAATTGAATAATTCAAATCATATAAAATTTTAACTAGACAGGTATTAATGAAATATTTTATTAAAAAATAATATAATGATTCTATTCAAAGACACACACATTCAACAATTCAATGAAAGAAAGCTAGCAATAGATAAATAAGTACTATAAACTATCAGTATCCATCAATCAATCTCCCATGACTAGGCCACACACCTCCAGCCAACAAACCGTCAAATCTCTCCCAATAAATCTTCCTCGTAACACTACACCTTCCAAACATTAATCCACCTCAGCCACAAGCGCTTCACAACCCTCTCTTCTCGCGCGAGCAATTAACGCACTCGGTGCGCAAACGAGTCAAACACACACTCACACACATATTCTCTCTTCCAACAAAAAGCCTCTCGTTGAAAAGGTGGTAAACGCAGACCAAACCGCCTCGAGGCGAAACCCATGTATAACCCGACAGCAGCTTCCCTGAGTAAACAATTCGGGCAACAAAAAAATTGCCTCGCGGCTGCAGCGTGAAAAAAAAGCGCATACGTGGAAGGAAGGGGGAGACGAGTGAAGAACTTTCGACGGCGCACTCGCCGGTAAGAATCAGCTGGCTGGAAAAGGAGCTTTTAGTCTGCTGGCGTGTTGCTGCTTAGTTCGTTGAGTTTTCGTGGGTTTCAGGAGAGATACGACGGGTTTGTTGCCAGTAGTGCACTGATGGGGGTAATGGAGAGTTGCTGAGGCTGAATTATTTAGGAGGGATGCTGCGGATCGTTGGTAAGAGGGAGTGTGGATCTTTATGTTTTAAAAATAAATCTTTGAGGATTGTAGTGTATAGCTTTTGAAATAGTAAATTTATATAAGGGGCAGAGTTTTGTTTATTCGTCAATTTTATAAATGAATGTTTATGCGCGAAACTTCTTTTGTGCTGCATTTTCTCTATTACAAGCGCCTCTGCTCTACTTCGTTTAGACTTTTAATTCGATACTCCTATCTTCCGGAAGCCAAACTGATCCGCTGCACATATGACTTTATGTACACGGTGACATGGCAAGATGGAATTAACGTTTTAAGGCCTTTAAGCTTTAGCTGAGAAACTTGCTGGAAAAGCCGGTAAGTACGAAGTGGGTTAGTTAAGATGTGACAGGTAACAGATGAGTTCGGTGAAGTTTTGTAAATGATTTTTGGGTCTACTTTTTTTTAGAAATATTAATTGTAAATAGTTGGACTTACGAGCTCTGAAAGGCTTCAAGGCATGTTGATCCTCTAACTCACCTGGAACATAAAATTTTATTTTCTAATTAGAATCACAATAATTTCTATACATTAACATTAAATTTTTCTCTCTTATTCGTAAAGACAATAACGATGATATTGATTAAGGGCGAGTATTACAAATATATCATAATTATCACATAATAACTCAGGTGTAGCAAAGCGAAAGGGTCTCGAAGAAAAAGCACATCCCAATCATTTCACCGAAAAATCATCCCTAATAAATCCCCCGAACGACGCCATCAGCCGAGTATAGCAAAACCTCCGCAGAAAAGTGCAAACTTTCAGCACTCCATCCAGCCACCTCCGCATCATTCTATTTCATCAACTCTCGTCCCATATATCCTCATTTCCCAACCACTACCTCTCTCTCGTACCGTCCAAAAGCATTTCCACATTCCTTTATCCAGCTCCCACTGTTACCACTACCTCACACATTCGTATATGCTAATACCAACATAGCCGAGCCATAAAATCTCTCTCGTTCTCGCGCGGTCAGCTACTTCTCCTCCTTCGTCTTGTAACCCTTTGAATAAAGAAAAACGCCAGCGAAGAAAGGAAGTGGCTGTGGCTCGGTCGGTTTTCTACAAGCGCGAAATAGGCAGAAAGAGAAGAGAGAGAGAGAGATAGTTGGTAGCCCTGAAGAGGCCGAGTGAGAGGAGAGGAAGACAAAGGAGCGAAAGTATCGAAGCTGGATTTAAGACTAGCTTTGCGCTGCAGTAGGTACCTAGACCGGATACTTTTCCCCGAGGATTTATGCCGAGGCTGCGGCGGCGAAATTTGACGCTGATTTATCGGGGATTCCCCCTACTATCTCCTACCTTACCCCCACTCCTTACTCTTTTTCGATTCTTTCACGGCGTTGGTGTTCTTTCGCTTCCTATATACAGTGCGGTTCTTCTTTTACGGCTCTATCCAACTCCGAGATTTTATGAAGATCGACTCGGGCTGGACAGAGTGTCTGCTGAAACTACAGCCAGGCTGGGTAAACGTTTTGTAATGGAAATTGTTCTATTGGATTAACGCTCAGAGTACTCGATTTTTTGCCTACTGTTTTTATAGGCTAACTAAATTGACTTTTTGACTTAACCTTCCGTCGACCTTATATAACGTTTGAAATTTTATTTCTACTATAACTTACACAAAGAATGTAGTCGTTATTATTAATGAAAATATGACATTCAACTACAAACTCCACTAAATTTTCACTCTTCCCTTAGAAACTCGGAAACAGCCGACTACGTCGTGCTGCAAGTGAAATTTCGCGCGTTCAAAGAAAAAAAGAAGAATCAAACATCAAAAGAAGCTCGACCGGCCTCGAAAACTTTGAGACGCGTATCCGCGAAACGAAGGTATATATGTATACGCAAAGCCTCATCGCCCGAGCGAGCGCCTTCTCAGGCAAACATCCAAAAGCAGTAAAACCCTCATACATACTAAGTACACAGTAACGCAGGTGGCGCAGCTGCTGCTGCTACCGTTGAAGCTCATCGCGAATTTCTCCTTATTTTGTTTTTCTTACAGAGGCAACAAAGAAAAAAATCTTTCAGGGAGCTCTCGTTATATGGGTCGAGTTTTATGGGAAATGAAATACGATGGGCTATGGTAGAAAGCATGATTTGAGTGGAGGGATATGATAATAAATTTTTTTGTGAAAAGCTTTTAAAAATCTCAAAAAATCCATTGCAAGGCAGAAAAAAGCAATACAACCACGACGATGACGCTTGAAAGAGAAGCAGCTCGCTGAGGAAAAGAGTCTGGGGATTTTAGAGATAAAGCTTAGGAAGAGAGAGAGGAACGTATGTTTAACTTGAATCAGCTCTTTCGCGGCATTAGAAAGATATGGCGTAGCACTTCCTAGCGTCGAAAGTCTCGAGGGGAGCGAACAGCTTATACCCTCGGTTGTCTGAATGGAGCTGGCTTGGAGTAAAAGTTTTATCGGCGAGTATTGCAAAATGCTCCGGCTCTTGTTTCTCTTGAGCGGACGATTTACGAAGGATCTATTGTGTTTATTTATATTTATTTCTTGAGTCCTATGGAAGGTCTGCTTTCGTTGTTACGAAAAAAGAATTTTAACGATGCAAACTTTTCGATTATTAAAATAATCACGCACGAACGAACGGCGAAGTGTAAAATACATAAGAACGAAAGATCAGTCTCGAGTAGTATGTTTTCATCGTTGTATTCTTTGCAGAGCTTTGGTTAATTTTTTAATTCATTATACAGTTTATTCAGGACAATCAATCAATCTTTTCATAGCGTTAAATTTCAATGAAAAAAGTTAATTTTGCGAAATAAAATTATTCAACTCAAAATATTCCAGTATGTAAAGTGTACGATCGACGTTCAAATATTTTTCAATACATACACTAACTTCACTCACCGAGTCATAAAAATTTGAATTTACATACACGCGCATGTATACAATTCTCAGGATACACGGATCTCTGAAAAATATTTCCACCACAGCGGGAGCAGATAGCGCGGCAGCAAATATTTAAAGCCTTTGATATATACGCCAGGGGGTTCGAGCTTGTAAATTTCGACCATCGAAAGTTTTTTAAGTGCTCCGATGCAGCTCCACGCGATTATGCCGAAAGTTTAGCCGAGGACCGATAGCGGCTCGTAGGTGTGGACGCGTAATCGTGTTTCTCGGTAGAAAGGACTTTTTATCGTGTTCTAAGAAGAATTCATTATTTTGGTGGGATTCTTGGTTTCTTTTGATTTACGCGTTATTTTTTGCCGCGAACTTGTAATTGTAAGAAGTCCTTGAGTGTATTATATCAGGTAAGTGTCTATTGACTTTTATACTCATAGATATATACAATCGAACATTTATGTGAATGAAAAATAATTTTTTATTAATTTTTATCATCATTTATCAAAATATAATATAATTATTAACTGTATAAGTAATCCTCCTACGGAGGATACAATGTGAGGTTGGTTATAAGCTTGTTATCGGCGTACACGGTATTATAGTCGCCCATCTCATGAATATTAGGTATAACAACACCTCCAACGTCACAATTATTGGACATAGTCTAAATATCTTGGGGCGTTAATTATTTTTTAAAGCAATGAAAATTGAACTACGCCAGAAGAACTTGGATTTGAGTTTATAGAATTTGTCAAAAAATAATCGCTAGTATTACAAAAATCTAATCGCAATAGAAGAAAAAATAGATTTTTTCCCCAAATGTCCCCATTGTGCATCGTCTCAACGGCTGCGGCATACATGTCCTCGTAAAAGGCGAATTCGCGCCGTCAGACTCGTAAAACTCGGGTGTAATTCGGCCCGCGAATATCTTTTTCCACGAGATTTTTCGCTTTTGTCCGACGATGAGGTTCGCGGAATGGGAAAACTTTTTCTTACTGCAGGTACTGCCTTTTCTTTGTCGTCGCGTGTGCTTTCGAGTGTTTTGCTTTTTTGGAGAGGGAGGGAATTCTTGTCGCGTTTGTTCGATTATGAAGTTTAAGCGGTTGAGCTTTTAGCTTGTAATGGGATTGTTGAAGAGTTTATTTCTTTGTTCGAGGAGGTTATGCAGTTGTCTTAAGGGATGTGGTAAAATTATGCAAATTATGAGTTTTTTTTATTTATGACGATTGAAATACTTTGTAATAGATCCATCCAGGCAAAATACCCACGTAACAATCTGTCGCACATCGTTACTCGCCGATTTCAAAAATCCTGAAAAAAAAAAAAATGATACATCAAAGTTTGTCAAGCTGTCGAAGCATAGCCGTACATAAATTTCTGTCTGTCGACGCAGAGCTTCCGCGCATAGGCAGGTGCATAAAAGGCGGGCTCTAATCGAAAACGAATAGCCCATAGCGATAACCGCGTCGTTGAATAATTCGTCGATATATTGACTCCCAAAAATTCTGTGGTCGAAGCTTGTAAACATCGCATAAGGATTTAGATCCTACTGTGAGGTCTTTTTGCTTATCGCTATTCTAGTATTTACTGTCGAGCTTTTAAGTTTTGTTATTTTATTGTCACTGTTTCAAAACCAATCTCAAACCAGCAAATTCAATCATCTAAATAAAACTCTCGCAATCAAACGTTTCTCTCTTCGGAAGCTCAACGTAACGACATCTGGAGTCGTTAAAACATTGTATACGCAGTAGCATTATCATAAACTTCACTCGTGCAATTTCACGTCCTCGGCCGCGTCATTTTTCAACGACACCGACTCATAACGCGCCGCAAAGTTTTTTCCACGCCTGACTAAAGTTTCTTCCCCCTTTGTTGCGTTGCAGCCGCGCGACACCCGTAAACGTCCAGAAAGTTTCGGATGGAGTGTGAGGAGATGAGATTTTGTTTTTTTTTACTCTTGAGACCTGGGAATGTTTCTTTTTTTCAGGTAGATATACTCGATATACGTAATACCAAGAATGACTTTTATACTTTCTTTTTTCTTTATTAAAAAGTGATGGCTTGGCGGTAGGTGAATCTACTAATTTGGTGTCTTTTGAAGCACTAAATTTAAAATGTTTATACTATAACTAAAATTAAATAAATTTGATAACGAAAGTATTGATTTAAATAGATGTAGCAATTTCGAATATTCTCACCCCAAAGCTTTGACTTTGACTAGATTATACTTTAACTCGAAATACATTCATACCCAAATTTTATTCAAATTCCAATCTTCTCCCAAACCCTATACTTATCACTCCAAAGAACTGTTTTGTCCTGAGGCTCGAATAACGATCCGATAAATCATCAAACTCGTAAAGTGCAATTCTCATCAGAAGCTCATTCCATTAGACCGCGCAATTAATGCACGCGGTGGTTCAAAACACGACAAAAGAAGCATCAACCTCGTAAATCAGTGGTACACATGCTCTCGTAACTCAATAATATATAACGGCAAACTTGGCGCTCTTGAATTATCTCTCGTTACGAATCCGACTTTGGGCTGTTTAGTCAGTCAAGTGGTTCGATTTTTTAGTGATGTAGCTGTGGATGTTTGATTTGGAGGATTTCGACGTTTTGTTGCTATGCTATTTTTTGAAAATTGTAACATGTTTGATGAGTTATTAGGAACCAATTCAATCTACTAGACTGCATTTTTCATATTTTTGACGTTTAATCGATGGCATTGTTTTTTTTTTTAATTTGAAGAATTGCCTTGTTCTCGATAGCATCGTGTTCTATAGGCATATGTAGATAAAGTGTAACAGTCTCGTAAATTAAATGGATTCGACGAAATGCAAATAAAGACAAGATTTCAGTATTATACCCGACTAGCCTATTGTTCACATAACGCAAAAATGGTTCTGAAAAAATCGATTTTCACAAAATGCTTATTTTACTACTTCAAAGTACTTGGAATCGCGCCGATATCTTTGTACACTACATTAACGAAAAATAGTGCGACTCACTGCCTCGTATTCAGCCGTTCCAAAACAGCTCTTGCCTACAGTGTCATTTTAATTTCGATTTTGGTGATGTCGAACGTTTACAGAATAATATATCTTTACGACATTGATGTACTAATTAAATTCGAAGCTATGACAAATTGTTTACAGGACATCTTCGTTTGTTTCTCCGCTGTCTTCATTCTGACAAAGGTTTTCATTTCGCGCGACAAAATGATTGCAATCGTTAACACAATCTGCAGACTCACAGAATTTTTAGAATCTTTCGGTATCGAAAATCAGAAAAAGCACAAACTTCCGTTGGAAATCGGGACAATATTTCTCATAAACATAACGATTTGGATTTTATTATTCACCGTAGCGACTGTGACCGACCTTACTTTCCTGTTATACCATACCACTATGTACTTGAACGTTATTGTGGTCAACGCTCTGCTCATCCAATACAGCGTGATATTGAAGTTTCTGCATCATAACTTCAAAATGATAAACGAAAATCTGTTTGAATATAGCCAAGAAGAATCGATCAAAATTCAATCGTCCATCGAATCGAACAGAAAAGTGGAGAGACTGTTTCAGCTAAGAAAATTGCATGCCTCAATGAGCGAAGTATCGCGTGATGTGTCGAATTATTATTCTTACCCGACGCTCCTGTGCATTACGTACATATTTTACGATTTAATTCTCACGTGCTATTATCTAGCCCAACCTATTGTACTTCACGAGAAAAGCTTGAAAGGTATTATGTTTATTACCTGCTTTATCTATGGACTGTTGCTGTTGTTTTTGCTGGTGGTTTTGACGAAATGTGTCACGGCTGCGATCGATGAGGTAAATGGAATATATATTTTTTAATTTTATATATGTTAATTTATGATTTTTGGTCAAAATTAGAGTAATCGAACGAAAGAGATTATTAATGCTAGTTTATTAAAATTTGAAGATGACGAAAAGATGAGTAAGAAGGTAATGAGACTCATGGATAAGAAATGTTCTGGTTAACGCGAATAATCGAATTCATAGAACTTTCTCTTTTCAGCTAAATCAATTCTCCCGTTACTTGTTAAATACTGATATAAAATTCAAGGTTTTCGGATTATTTTCGTTGGATGAGTCATTATTGACTTCAGTAAGTTGAATTATTATTATTCCCTTTATAAGTTGTGTAGTATAATACATCAATAACTCACTTAAAATATATAAATTACCAATTTCAGATGGCTGGTTCGATCGCAACATACATGGTGATATTATTGCAGTTTCAACAAAAATGAAGAAATCTCATTCTTACAGCTTCATCCATCCACATTTGTCATATGCAATGCTGTTTCAATAAAATTTAATAAATTCTAAAAAAAATTTGCCTTTTCAATTATTATACCAAATCAGCACATTCAAAAAATTCAGTACCTATCATCAAACGTCCTCATCCCAAAATCCAACTCCATACATACACATACTAAGCCTTGGACGATTACGTCGCTTAGTTCGACAATAGCCGGTCAATCAAGTATAGACCATGTGGCGTTATTGCAGCCTCTCATTGGCAATCCGTGCCACGGGGACAAGTCGCGCGCGAGATTGCAGAGCTGATTTCGGGACCGCAGTTGTGCGTATATAGGTGTGCACTGGGAATTTAATGAATTTAGCAGCCTGGACAACGTGGCTGACGGTCTAATTGCGATGTAGCCACTGCGCGATCTTCGATGGATTGGCGGATTGAAGAAGGATAATTGATGCGGTTGGAAGTATTTTTCCAAATTTCCTGTAGCTCAGATCTGAATTTTTGTGTATAACTAAGTTTCAAAAGATGTTCTCTATATTATATAGATTAAATTTACAAGAAAACTTTACACCGCGAGAACTATATAGCAAATTTACTTCCTCGTGCTATAAACACAAAGAGCCACAAAACCGTGAACATATCCGTAATAATTTATGTTTTCACTCGCGCACAGCATACGCTACAAATTTTTTACGCTCGAACTCCAATGCAAATCGAGCATAAATCTTCCTTATTTTGCAGCATCTACATGATAAATGCTGACGTTCCAAACTGTTTTTTGTTCGCAAAACTCGAAACCAGCACAAAGCGGCAAATATTTATTTTCCATTTTCGAATTGCAAGAGCGAATACACACAATTCAGTCTATAAATAAGCGTTATTCTTGCAATATTTCTCAAATAAACGTTGTAAACTATAATGGGAATAATGAAGTTCGTATCAGAAGTAGCGAAACTCATCCCGGTCGAATTTTCCCGCGCATTATACGCGGATGAGACTTGAGTAGGTAACACGCGCGCGATCAGTATTAACAGGCGTAACCACAGGTAATTTAATCAGCGGAGCCCGGTAACTGAGCAATTAAATCAACGAAGTCACTTTTCGTTAAAGCAATTATCGGCACCGCTGCTACTGCTGATGCTCTTGCGAGTAGAACATCGCACTTTCGTAAACAAATTTACCGCGATTTTATATATATATATTAATATACTTGACTATTTTTTATACTGAATGTATTAAATAATTAAAATTGTATTGTATCAATTGACCCAGTTTAATCTACATGAGCAACAATAAAGCTTCTTTTCACGACCATCACGTCAGCTGATGTCAAAAGTCACGAGTCCGTAACAAATGTACGGTCACACGCGACAATTTTATTAATTAAAGCCTCGTAATTGCGCTCGAGTGTAATGAAGGACGTGCATCTAGCCGTAAATTAGATTTGCAGTGGTAGTGAGGGAGAGATCGGTGGAAGCTTCTTTGACGGACGAAGCTTGCGGTGAGGACTGAGATTGTTGTCGGTCATGCTTTGATCAAGACGTGAAATATTACGAAATTGAGCGTTATATGTAGGTGGGAATAATTTGATATCAAATTTTAATTATTGATCATTTCGCGAATTATTACATTTATGGGAAACGTACAGCTATCCGAGTAAATTTTAATCCAACTTGATGATGATCTTATGGCTGAAGTTCCTTCCAGTTCGTACTTATACATACTGCAGAACTGAAATTGAAATTCTCCGAGCGTTTAGCTGTAGATTGAAAACTTATAGGAACGTCGATGAAGTTTGCTTATAGATAAGACCGCGTTTCAACCATAAAGTACACATCAACAGAATGTATAATTATATATTCAAATCAATACACCTGAAAGAATTCCTCTTCAAAAAGTTGAAATTAAAAATCCGACTGACGCTGATAGTGTACCTAGCGGCGATTTTATTTCGCAGCTGTTAATTTTTTATTATCTGGAAAGTAGACGAGAGAGTGAGAGCCGGTGGGTGTAGTTAAAAAGGTCCATTAAAAAAGTTTGAGGATCATAATACCGACTGGAAATTTAACGATGTGTCTAATTATAAACTGACTCAATCTCAAAACTGTCTGGCTCGTTTATTAACAAAATTTTAATGATTATTAAATTACACAGATATCTCCGCGTAATGACGGAAACGTATAATCTTTATAACACGCAGTGTTAATTAAAACAAAAGTTTCACATGATGACGATGATAACACCGCAATTATAGAGAGTGAATTTTTCGCCTGTAAAATTTTGTATTTTAATTGCAAGTGGTTTTCAAAAGTTATTTTACGCGGTGAAAAACTTTTCGAGCCGCGACCACTGGAGAAATTCAAGGCTTTATCTTGTCTCTCCTCTCGATTTACGCGACGATCCGCCGCGAACGAGGTCGCGGCGATTGTTCCTCCTCGCGAACTCGGTTTTTTTCTTTATTTTTCTTTCGCTCTTCTCTCTCTCTCTTTCGTTTCGTTCAATTCATTTAATGCCTCGATGTTTTTGGGTATCCAATCTAATCTCTGTATCTAAGTGTAATTATCGACCGAGCTTTTCTTTTTCATGCAGGACAAAATTGAATTATAGAAATAAATGTCTCTTTCTGAAACGAATGTATATCGGATGTCAGAGCGAATAAAACGATAAAATCTAAAAAAAAGTATGAAAATAAAGAACTCACTCTTTGCTTCGTCGGCTAAATAATCCTTCTCTCGGATTATATCCGGTTCAAAAGTTGACGAAGCTCACGGGAGCAGTCGAAGCGACGACGATATTATACTCGTCGTCGGTCAAGAGAATCTCCAGGCGCCGAAGCGTATGATCTTTGGCGTTGACTCTCGAGGGAGTTGTATAGTATATATACACGTTTGACTCGGTTTTCTTTGATTTGTTTCAGGATGGACGATGCTCGCTTTTCGTTTTCAATTCGGGATGAGTGTTTTTTTTTTATTATTTACAAGCGAAAGAAATGAATGCCGTAACTTTCATACTGAAAATGTTCAGACGATAATTAGCTGATAATCAGCTGATTTTCAGAATAATTTATGTATAAGGAAAATTTTTTCAGCTGATAATATCGAAATTATCGCTTAAAATTTATTTCGGTTTTATTAAATAAAATAAAATTCTTCTCTAAATTGTTATTAAAACTTAGAGAAGTATAGTACAGTCATTCAAGATATGCTATTATATATGTGATCAATATTTTGCAGAAACTGGCAAATATTTTAAGATATTATATTTACTTCTCTAAATTTTCAGACATTCCACATAAATAAAAATCCAGCTGACGCAAAATCATAAAGAGCAAACAATCTCTCAAACCCCTAATTAAAAATCCTTCAAAACGACCTCAAAAGAGCCCTTTCCCCAAAGCCACAACAGTAGCTCCCTTGCCACCTCGTACCTACCAAAGGGCAAAAAGCAAAACCCAAGCAATTACACGCCGATTAAACTCCGACGCTCTTCGGGATTCTGATCAACAGTTTGACGCGCGAAAACGCAAGAGTCGTCCAAGTGCCGGGCTCTGCTTGCACTTGCTATGGGATTCTTGAACGCAAGCTTTCGCAGCTGTTTGTTTGACGGACTAATTGCGGTGTATAGTCGCTTGCAAGTTTGCCGGTTGCAGGACTTGAGGAATTGCCTTGAGGAATTTGTTGGATGGGTTGAGGTGTTGTTTGTTGTTCTTAGGGTAACAGATTTTAGGATAGTTTGAATTTCTACATTTTTTCATTTTTTTTACTCTTAGACTGCAAATATAGGAAGCTATGTCGTAGTAGAAATGGTTGATGAATTTGAGTATACAATAGGATTTAAAATGGATATTCATTTTAATATAAGAACAATTTTTTTTCATTTTCAGTCACTACTGTTTTTTTATTATACATAAAGTATTATTTTAATCAGTATATGATAATTACATATATTTCAAGTAACAATTCGATCTCTTCATAATTACACTGTCGACGTGAAAATCGTATCACACGATCTCTCCACGCGCAAGTCCACACTAGCTCTATAGTATAGCCAGAAAGAGTTAAAATTTGATTTATCCTTATGGTCAATTCATAACGGCTCTTGAATTCCGGTCATTCGTCTGGAGCGCGCAGGACATTTTTTACAATGGGAAAGGCGTAAAAAGCACCGCCTTTAGATATTCCTTGCCAACCTCGAGTGAATTATTAAAACGCCAATACCGCGGCGTTAATAATAACCGCCTTCCATTAACATAAGTCTTGCGAGCGCTCGGACAAGTATCGAAAAAACGTTAGTACCCTCGAGACTAGTGAAAAATAGCCGTTTCTTAAGAATTTACTATAGATATATACCTATACGTATGAATAACATTGAGCGAATAATTCATCACACAATGTTTGAGTATTAAAAGGTATTATCGCGTTCACTTTTATATTACTCACGACTAAAAAGGAATTTTTAATTATTCATTCCCAGGTGCGGTTCGCGTTTTATTGCGCATAAAGAAACAGCCTTTCTCACCGTTTATTCACCATAAAAAATTATAATATCCTTTGTACTGACGCAATATAAAAAAATATTGTAAAAATCATTAAAACTCACACTCGACAAATCAAAACACATACATAAGTCGAAAAGAAAGCTCGTCTCGATTAACATACGTCTGGCCGTCCAACGAAAAACTCTTCCTCGCCGCGTATAGTGGCGAGAAAAAAGATCAACGAGAGGAAATTCTAGGCAAAAAGTCGAACGGGGATAGTAGGATCGAGGACGAGCGGGTGGCGCCTCGAGGAAAAAGGACTGCGCGCAAAAATGGGTCGGTTTTTGCAGCGTCGTCCTCGCGGCGGCCGAGGACCATATAAATTATCGAGTAATGTCGCCGAATGTATACGCATGGCCGGGCGCCTTTAAAGCCGGATTCACAGTGTGTCTGTGGAGTTGATGCGTTTTTTTTTCTTTGAAAGGAATTTATTGGGTGGATTAATTCTTTTTTATTTCATATTTTCCTAATGCGTGGAAATTAAAATTCAATTTAGAAATGGATTTTATACTGGACGAGATATTTCGTGTATACATTGCGTCAGGGATTGATTACAAGTTCGGAGGAAAATGGGTCGTATGCAAATGTACAATAAGGAACCTGTATATCTAGATGACTTTGCGAATGAACTAGTTATACTCATGCGAGCTGCATTTTTATAAGTTTCTATTTCGTCGTTAATTTATGATCTAATTATTACTCCAACAGTAAAATTGTTTTGTTTTTCTTTCCATTTTTTCTTTCGAATCAGAAGAATTTACGCTACTTATAACAACAGATTCAACCATTTATAAATATCTATTATCTCATTAAAAATTTCCTTCTGACATTACGAAAGAATTTAAATCATTTCTACTATAATAAAGGCTTATACGTATTTTACTGGCGTTCCACAAAAAATCTTCCTCGTCTCTTTTCACAGAAAAGACGATTACACTCCCGGATCAATACTTCCAAAACGCTCCATTCTTCCAACCGTTTCACGAAAACAGTCCATTAACAACAAAAAACTCGAAATTCCACAATAGATACTCCAGCTCTTCACGAAAACCGAGCGGATAACGCAACAATTTCCGTGATTTCCTCATCTCAAAAACTCGATCCTTTCTTCCTCGACGTCTCCCGCATCGACTTACCTGACAAGGGCAGCGGACTTTTATCCTAAAAGCCAAAACCAGATGCAGCTTGAAATCGGCTGACGCAAGAGTCCGCGCATATGTCACCGCATCTGCACTTTCCGCGACCTTGTGTATATTATATACTCGCGCGAGTAAGCGAGAACCTTTATAACGAGAGTCGATTCCGCCTCGATAAAGATCAACGTACCTACACGTGTATTTATGTACAGAGGAGGACTTGACCTTGAGCTGGAGAGACGAGTCACGAAAAGAATATCACCGGTCCACCTTCGAAGGCACAAAAGCCGGCTTATCCTGATGCCGGTGTCAATTATTTCGTAATAAAGGAGATGATGGTTTGATTTTTTTACTGGTAGAGTTCATTTAATTTGGGGAAGAAAAGAACGAGAGAAACTGTGTTGAATAAACCTGTTTCGAGGAAGTTGGAAGCAATGTTTACATCGTTCTTGTTTTTGTTTTATAACGTTGCTATTTAATTGTATGTATTAAAAACGAGAGATACTTCGTTTTGACATACTTCTATTGACAGAAAAATATTATCTGTGTGAAGAATTTTAACAATACAAGATAAATTACTGTAACGGAGAGAAAGAATGGAATACACTTCAGAAGATAAAAGAGAGCTTTCACAGGATTAAGAGGAGTTAGCGTACGAGCTAAAGATGTCATAAAACAAAAAGAGGGAAACATTTCGCAAAGAAGTACAAATAAAAGAGAAAGCCTTGCAAAGCTTGAAGAATAGAGTATCGCTGTGTTTATCATTTTTGAACTCTATATATATGGAGAGATCGCAGAACGTTATCCATAATTTAAATGGATCATATACCATTGGTATCGTGAAAATTTACTTGAATCACAAGTTTTCTTTTATCGTACATTTTATTTGTTTCTTATTTTTCTCTGCATCGTTGTTCTTTCGAAAGAATTGACATCTCTCTAATACAAATTTTATGATAATCTATTGTGAGAAAGAAAAATGAGAAAAATGTACTCAATTATAATTCGACGAAATAAAACTAAACAGTTGCACTACGAATCGTACACGTCCTTACATAGCATCGTAAATAATCTCTTACTCAAATCCTCACAGCAGCAGCAAAGCCTAATGCAAGAGTAAAACAAAGCACTCGCTGAATCCTTAAAACACATCGCGAAAGCCCATTGTTCCCTCCTCGTAAACCACATCGCCCTCCGCCCAATAACGACGTCATCAATCCTCTCTTCTTTTTCCTCCTATTCTCTCTTCCTCGCAACCTTGGCTCCTCGCCGCATCCCGGAAGTCCACCCTCTGTATAAAAGCCCTCGTTCTCCAGCTCGTCGGTATCAGATTCAATCTTCCACAGTCGAAGAGAGCATCAACCATCATGTTCAAGTTCGTGATCCTCTTGTGCGCCTGCATCGCTGCCGCCAGCGCCGGATTCTTAGGTGCCCCTCTGACTTACAGTGCACCTGCACTGACCTACGGTGCACCTCTGCCCATCCTCAGGGCTGCTGCTCCTCTGGCTCTACCGGCTCCCATCATCAGGACTGCTCCTCTGGTTGCACCTGCTCCTATCATCAAGACTGCACCTCTTGCTATTGCTGCTCCTGCACCGATTATCAAGACTTCTCTGTTCTTGTAAGGAAGATGAATTTAAAGGAGATGATGTACGAAGATGACTAAATTGTGTTTATGAGGCTTGGGTTTCTTGTCGCTGTCGTTGATGGCGTAAGACGGTTTTAATAAAATTTTTACGGTTTTTATTACACTTTCTGAGTTGTTTATATTGCTTGAACCTGTTATCCTTGCACCTTTAGACGAAAATGTTTTAAGTTATTGTTACTGAAAACCTGATGATAATGCTCGTTAGCTTGAAAAGAAGTTTGACAAAATTTTAAATTATGGGATGCTCTATGAAAATAGTGATGATAATTAAATTGATTATCATCACTATATTATTGACAATAATTTACATTATTTATAATTACAGAGTATTAAGACTAATAATTAAATTTGAATATATATGATTGAACGCTTAATGATATTAAGGTAGCTCGTATTCCTACATTGTAATAAATCAGATCGCAAGCAAAGATTGCAAGAAGTAGTTTTTAACTTGCCTTTTTCAGCCGATCATATAATTAATAAATTAGCTAGTATGAAGCACAAGGTTGTAATATAGGTATATAGTTAAAAAAAACATTAGACTTAGCATCCACATTCAATATTGGTTTTTTTTATAACTGACATTGATATGCACTGTGAACATCGTTTAATAGGCTATCGAACGTACTTTATAAATTAATAGCATGTAATTAATTATGAATGAGCCCTTGCGGTGATTTACATCGCATAACTACATAGATTGAAGCTCTACCATATAAGGTAATAGATTATTCTATAATTTGTACGCATTGATGTAAGCTTCAATTAAAGCCTGTTAATTGTTCGTAATGAGTAGCCCATTTGAACATAATCATATATAGATAATTCTCTGCTCGACTATTTCCTATGGTACGATATGTGTACAATAGAAAAAATAACTATATTCAAATCAAGCATGAAATTTTCAAAATGCCAATTTTTTATAAGGAAGTAGGAGAAGGTACAGGATTTTTACACTTAATAAAATCACAAAATGCAGCATTTACAAACAAATAGTATAATTTATTATCATATCAAAAGGGCCCCAAAAACGTGGCCAATAATACAATTATGACAATTCGCACCATCATGTCATTTCAAGAAAAAATAACTCATCAATCTACCAAGCAGCAATAGGTGCAGACTTGACAATGGTAGACGTTCCATAAGCCACTGGAGCAGCCCTAAGGATGGGTAGAGGAGCAGCGATAGCCAGAGGAGCAGCCCTGACAATTGGAGCCGGTGCAGCAATAGCCAGAGGTGCACTGTATGCAATCGGAGCTGCTCCGAGGTATCCGGCGTTTGCTGCAGCGATGCAGGCACACAGAAGGATTACGAACTTGAACATGGTGTTTGTTGGGCTGATGCTTTCCTCGACTGTGGAAGATTGAATCTGATGCCGACGAGGTGGAGAACGAGGGCTTTTATACTGAAAAGTCACAAGGATGACCGGTGGATCTCTTCCGGTGGTACCGGAAGAGATAATGAGAGGATAGGTGATACATTGGCTGGTTGAGGGATTCAGGGCTGGTGAGAGGTTTTTTTGAATGCTGATGGGACAAAAGAGTTTGCACTGCAGCGCTCGCGAAAGGACGATTGATGTGTTGCGCCGGTGAAAGTTTTTCTTCCGCGTGTGACGTTGGTATACAAGCGAGCGTTGTTACTGTGCTTGAAAATTGACTTTTTAATTCATCAATGTTTATTTATATTGATGTAACAAATGCTGTTGACACTGTTGAAAATTAGTTTTTTTTAATTACTTATATATAATTTTTTTGACATAAAAAAAATAATTGAAATGGATTTATATCCTATATGTGAAGAAATCAATATGATAGATGGTTCATTTTTTATTTAATTTTGACTTTCTATTCGGAATAACAAACGTTGACAAATGAAACACGTTAGGTCCATTAAAACAGACATAAACTTAACCCCTAAAACTAGTTTACTTTCTGAAGTTAGCAGTGACCTTATGTAAATATATAACATAGTCCATAGCAGTGAGCTTATGTAAATACAAGATAAGACCTATTGGTATTTATAAGCCTAACTATAATGTTGATCAAATTTTCTAAATCATGGTTTTTAACGCACTTTGTTTGGTAAAGTTTGAAAAAATGCATTTATTTTAACTCGGGAATCTAGAACAGTGATAAATTTATTTTTAATTTCTTATGTTTTCATTATAACTTTTAATTTTACTACGATGTAATCAGAAATAGTTTTAAAAATCTGGTGTTTCTTACAGGACAATGATAATAATTAGGTAGATATGCAAACGAAGATAATAAAAATTATTATAGATGAATAAAGGTAGAAGTAAACCAGTTTCATAGATTTGCTTTATATTCTTATAAATATAAACAAATAGAACAGTTTTTTTACCATTAGTAGTTTAAATTATTACTTTATTTTTCAAATTTTTTCATCTATTTTGTTGACATGAACCGGCTTTTTACTTTGGAAATACGTAAAACTTTGATTAATTATTTAAAGTTTTTACTGTGACCCATTGTTTGGAGCTTTTTAAAAAAAGTAGCCAATAAAAATTTCTATTTTAATTTATGAGCATCATCACAATCATTTACAAATAGTGGTTTCAATTTAAAAAAATCTATTGTTAACTTAATTACTCATCTATATTGTTAATTGAAAATGCAAGGATTACAAAACTTTCTTCATAGATCGAGTGTGAGATAAATTTACTATCATATCTGTAACTAAAGAATGTGTACACGTTCTCGTGGAAAATGCATATGCGGTAATACTGCGCTAGTTCTTGCATCAGCCGATTTCTTGAGCCGCGCTTCGAAGATATAAATTTACTTATTTTTTTTTTAACAGATATAGAAATTTCATCATTTAATCTCAATATCGAAAATTTCTTGTTGTAAGCCGAGCGTTGTAAAATTTTGTGTAAATATGGTAAATCATTCATGCATGACGTGATATTTGGCAATGTAGGTTTCGATTAATTTTAAAAACAAAAAATAAAAACAAATAAAAGCTGGTTGCAAAATCTAGAAAATTTATTTGATTTTTATAAAAATTTTAATAGTGAAAAAATTTTAGGGCAATCTGTAAATAGTGACTTTAAAAAAAATGAAATGCGGATTATTAGATAATAAGGTTATTGGATTTTGTTTCGAAAACAAACGATCAATAAAGAAAAGTCGATTCTAATAAATTCCAATGTTTATATATCCAATACTTTTTTAAAAATAATTATTATTCATAACTTATGATGCTTTTAATAATTTTGTAAAATCAATGAACGTTATGTTTCCCCTATACATTGAAAAATGAAACAAAGAATCTTCTAGAACATACTTTGCGCCTTCAACAAAGAAGTACTAGCCTTTTTTCAATAAACATGTATCGGATCAGGGGTTTTCTATTTGAATATTTATAAAATTGTTGTTGACACTTGGAATCCAGAAAGAGGGTAGTGCCATCAACATACTCCGAAAACTTTCTTTAATAAATCTCAAAATTCACTCACTCAACACTCTATCTCCACATGAACTGAATAATTGAACTAAATAGATCAATTGAAATGAAAATTCTATTCATCAGTCGGCTGATGTAACAATGCACAAACTTTCCCGCATATGCAAGCCTCTATTTCTCTCTTCCTACACAGAGTGCGAAAACCACACACCCGTCGGCCTTGTACTATAACTTCCCAGACTGCACTAGAAAACGAGTATATAAGCTCGCGTTCGCCACCTAGTCGACATCAGATTCAATCTTCAAGTCTCGAAGAGTGCATCAGCCCAACTCAATCACCATGTACAAGTACTTGATCCTCGCCGCCGTGTGCGTCGCCGCTGCCCACGCCGGACTCATTGGAGCACCACTGATTAGCCAACCTCTGGTTCTGCCTCTGTCTCCGATCGTCAAGCCTGCACCTCAGATTATCTCTACGCCACTTATTAAGGCTCCTCTGATCATCCCTCAGCAGGTTCCAGTTCTCAAGTCTGCTGGCTGGGCTGGCAATCCTTGGGTTGGATCTCCCTTGATTGGATCTCCCGTCATCAAGTCTGGTCTTGGTCTTGGACTTGGTGGTCCCCTCGTTGGAGGCTGGTAAGCCCTAAATAAACGCTCTGGTCGAGATGACTGGGATTTCCAGACACTCGACATCATGGCTGTCCTGGATACCTCGTGAGATATGAGACACGAAAGACGAGGACCTTTAAACCCCTGCACACATCGGATACACTGACACAGTATTGTTAAACTTTATTGTACAAAGGTGACACGTGAATTTTATATTTTTCGTTGTAAATTTTTTTCCTAGTCCTGCTAAGCGTGTCACCTGCTCCCGACATATTCTCTATTAAACTATACCTTTATTATCGAAACTCTGTGACTATTTATTTACCAATATACCTTGAACAATCCTGGATCTTAGTTGTTTAACTTAATGATATCACTAATATTTACATAATTTTGCATCATTTCACTTTAGTCATTTTATACTTCTTACTCTATTTTAAAGCATTTTTATTAACTAACGATTGAAACAAGTTTTTTTTTTCTACTCAAAACAGAATATTGTTATCAGTGATAATTTGTTATAGTACCAAAAAGTCGATAAGAGCTATAAATATCATTCATATATCTGATACGTATCATATTGTTTTCGTATAAAAGTAATTTAATACATATGGAGCTGTTTGAAATAGTTCAGTCTACTATTGATCAATACTAGAACACCGATCTCTGGAGTGATTCTAAAATTACAAAAAAAAGGAAGTTCTTAAAAATGTTTAGTAATATGTTTCATAAAGTAACATTAGACTCACTTCTGATCTATAGCCAATTTAACAAGGCCTGATACGTAGTGCAACTTTTATGTAGATACTCTGATTGCCATAAATTCAAAAGAAAATGAAAAAGAATTGATTAAACGATTTTTAATATTTTATAATATTTAGTATAAAAAAACTTATATTGCTCAAAATTTCCAACTAAATAGTTTTATATTTCCATAGAATAAAATTTTAGAATGTGTTTGACAACGGATTAAGTAAACCTTCACATAAGGATAAAATCATATTCTCGCACACTAGCATCGAAATGTGTACTATTATTTTAAGTAACTTTTTATTTTAAACGGATCATGGTGCGAGAAAGATAATTTATTTCTGAGGTGCATTGGTTCAAGGTTTCATTGGGAGATTTATTTTGGAAAGGACAAACGAAAGAGTTGAGTAAATAAGTTTTTGTGTAAAATTAACTATTGTCTTGGTTAAGTGATGTTATAGTATAGAAAAAAAGAAAATTCGTTAAAATCTATATATTGCGATACATTATATTATATACTACGAAAAGTATTCGATTGAATATCCAATCAACACTATTAATCTGGCATTATATCGGCGTAAGCGCATTACGGATAGAGAAACGCGTATGATATGGTTCATTGCATTATTTTAGTTAAAGTATATTTTCATCATCCTGAATTACTCCCTAAATTATTTGATATTTGGCCCTCTGAGTGAGTATACGCTCGACTGTATATCAAAGCTAAGCAGTTTAATTACTTTAGTATCAATTCAGTGTAAAATTATGAATGTGAGAGTTAATCAGTGGGAATTTCAGATTAGTTACACATCATTTAAACTATATAAAACGAACAATGTCTTGTATATATCGCAAAGTTGCCAATTCCTTTTACACGCGTTCGATAAACTTTACAATCTCGAATCGTAGAATTCATCCAACGACTATCCTCTTACGCACAAGTGGGCGTAACAATACACTCACGTGAGTGTAGATATATTTCCTGCTTCAAAGAACTCGACCACTGGTCAACCTTGATCCGATTCCAGTCTCATATACGCAAGTGATCGAGTATATAAACCCTCGCCTACCACCTCGTCGACATCAGATTCAATCTTCTACAGTCGAAGAGAGCATCAGCCAACCCAATCACCATGTTCAAGTTCGTGATCCTCCTGTGCGCCTGCATCGCCGCCGCCAGCGCCGGATTCCTCGGAGCCGCCCCGATCGCCTACAGCGCACCTCTGGCTGCCGCTCCTCTGGCCTACAGCGCACCTCTGCCCATCGCCGCCCCGGCTCCGATCCTCAGGGCTGGTCTGCCCATCGC
>UCOJ01001082.1:0-45146 GCA_900474305.1 Cecidostiba fungosa | reverse complement strand
CCATAGGTTTGAGATTACTGAATCATTCTACCAAAAGAAAATGTCAATCCGACTTTTAGTTTTTTTTTTTTTTTTTGCATTTGAAATACTAATTACCCCGTGGCGGATTTGCGAAGCTATAGCTCCGATTTCCCCCTAAAGGCTGCATTTGAAAAAATTGATTATCATTTAACTAAAAAAAAAATTTATAGTTTTTCGACGGAAATGCAACGATAATAAAAATACCCCTCGACAAAATTGCAGCGATAAAGGTATACACGAAAATAGATTATAGCTATTTTCGTTATCGCACGTGTGGACGCGCGGCTATACTTTTATCTCTATCTCTGACAGTATACAAGATATGATTTATACGAGAGTGCCAAGAAAAAAAAATGAATTTCTGCTTTTTTTCTGTTGTGCAGGGTATTTCGGTTGATCGCCTATCGCTTCTATGAGAAGGATTTTCAAAGTGTTTTTTAAACTGCTACGCAATGATGAAATTATTATTATATAGTGTCTTCAATTAAAATTTATTTTGGGAAAAGAAAACGTAAAATTATTATATTATACATAGAAACAGCCATGACCGACATTGTCATCAGGACAGATGTTAAACGACCATGAGCAAAAAGATGTTTTACTATATGAATGAAAACAGAATTTCATACTAACGCTTATCTGGCGATAACGAGTCGCAACCGTTTGCGTGCCGAATAATGACCTAATATTATACTTATATACACATACACTTTTCCAATTTTCACTTTTATCTCGAGGCTTTAACTGCGCATTTGCACCATCATCACGACGCGTTAAGTGCACGTCGTTAGTTTTTTTCTCTTTCTCTCCCTTTCCAACGTTTATAAACTCATTATTCGCAATTACGATAATGGAAACGTATATTCCGCAAATGAATCGTGGAGAAAATGAGATAAATTTTCGATATGTCATACTGTTTTAGAAATGTCCAAATTTGAATTTACTTTTTGTGTGTACAAATTCTTCTAGTTTCACAATAATTTCATTTTCGCTACACACATCAAGACAATATGATAAAATTATTTAGGCCCAATGAAGCAAGAAGAAACTGTCGTCCGATCGTTTCCAAGTGTTTAGGCCGTGACGGCCGTCTTACGTAGCGAATTTGGTACAGTAATCTCTGCTCGCATAGCGAATTCTTTTATCCTCAAAAATCAGCAAACCATCGAAAGTCTCAGGACTATAATACTCGCCGAATTAGTCATGCGCGTTTTTGCTCGTGTCTGACACTACTCTCTTACGAAGTTTATTCGCAATAAAAATAACCACTGGTTAATAATATAAAATTAAAAACTATATAATATACTGTTATCGCGTTCGATATATTAGTACAGCTAAAATCTAAATGCAGTCGCAACGGCTTAATGTAACCTAAGTTTACAATAATCATCAAGAACAGCAGCGAGGCTATTAAGAACTTCATTACGTCTTGCAAGAGATTCTCCAATTCGGCACTATTTTATACTATATAAATATTTGCATTCCATTTGTGCGCGCACCTTTTTAAACATATATAATATTTCCCGAAAACGAGTAGAGATCGCAAAAAAAAGAGTCCACGCTACACGTCTCGACAATTTCGTAGTCGAATTAAGCCACAGCAGAAAAGTTTAATCGATAAAAAGTCAGGGGAATCCCCGCATAAATATAACGCATATACCTCTCGATCCACTTTCCTCTCCCGGTCAACAAACCGTTCGATGGTTTCGCTCTTTTTTTTAACGGCGCTCCGTGACCATCGATGCGTATAATGAATCGATTGTGGAATTTCGCGACGATCGAGCGTTTTTTTTACATTATAATCCATCACAGTCGTCACTACAGCCAGCATAATTATAATAATGCTCCCGTATAAAATATTTTTCTTTCTCACACCCCCGCACATTGGCGGACTTAACCCCTCGCACGCGTTGATAATAAAAAGCTGCGGGTGTTTTCGCTTTTCCTCTACTTCTCTCTGCATATACAAGAAGTTCAGTACACGTCATCGTGCGCGCGCTTTTATTTCGTGAAAAGCCGGCGGGCGTTCGCGTGTGCGCTATATGCGTCAGACCGATCGAATTTGTGCGTATATATCTATATACCTATATAGGCTGTATACGAAAGCAAGAGAGATAATGAGTTTCGCTATATAGGAGGGAAGCGCGACGGAAAAATCGATCGTCGGAAAAGCGGGCGTGTTGACTTTGTTGTGTTCGGCGCGCGTTAGCCGAAATTTCGGGCTGATGTATATAATACGTTCGTTTGCATTTTTTTTTATTATGTTGATAGCTCGATTATCGAGAGGACATTTGCATGATAAACGCTCGCAGCTGTGTACATATATAGCGATTATGTTTCCGGGTATATATAGATTGGCTTGAATAGTAATAATAATAAATTAATAAATAATCGCAGCTTGTTTACTTGTAAAAAGAGAAAAGGCAGGAACTACGGCATATATACAATCTATAGGTCGAACGCGTGCCGTTGATAATCACGAAAGAAGAAGAAAAATAAATTTTTATTCGCGTCGTAATCGCACCCTCCGAGATGAACCAACTGCTGTACGATTTTCCCATCGAGTCAGACAGTGACAGTATACATCAGGTGCTATAAGCAGATTACCTGCGCGCGGACGCGATGGTCCCGTGTGTTGAAGATGAAAACGAAAAAATGTGCATCCACCTTGTGGCTCTCTCTCTCTCTCTACTACACATATTAATTTTCCGACGCGACTATGCGGTTATATATACGACACGGGTTCGAGGGGATGAAATACAATAAGATGGCTGCAGCGAGATTATAGACCACGTGTGTATATATGACATGTGATGGGCGGAATACGGAATGTGTGTCTCTCTCTCTCTCTTTCTCTCGTAGAGAAAAATAAGGTATGGCGCAACAGGACACAAAGATTCACCTTGCCTGCGCGCGCGTTGCCCTCCGCATTCTTCTCTTCGCCGTTCTTTCTCTCTTTTTTTTTTGTTGAGGAGAGTCTTCTCTTTGGAAGGACACCGTTGCACGCGCGGTTTTTCATTTTTCTTCGAGGGATTCATCGGGTTGTGGATTTTATACAGTCTATTTCGTGTGCACGCTATCCTTTTCTCTTAGCTCGAGCTGTAATTTCATTCTATTATTCGTGAACGATTTTTGCATCGTGTATATTATTTTTCACTAAAATTTATGCTCTTTTAAATTTTACGAAATACTACGCTATATTCCAATGAAACCCGTTTCAGCGCATATGTGTAATACACACACTATACATGCACAGAGAAGCTTTGAGAGAGAAGGAAGCCAAGAGTCAACGCACTCTTTGGCCCATTGTATACAATGGTATACGCACAAGCGCAACACACTCCCATATTCCTTCTCTATCTATCTACCTCTCGTCGTGCGCATAGCAGCTTTCTTCTCCCTACCGCTCGTTCTCTCCCACTCTTCGTTGTGCATATAGTGTGCGTTTCCCGTATACTTTTCCCTCTCTCTCTTTCTCGACTCTCAAATGAAGGCTCTGCGGGTGCGTGGAAAATATGCAGTCGAACGCGTTTTTTTTTTTTCAAGAGGAAGTATAAGCCTTGGCATTTTCTTATTTCTTTTACACAGGGGAGGATCGGGTCAGGTGCATGCTTTGTGTCCTTATATACAATTATATTCTTTTGGAAGAGCAGCTGATGCTGCTTATCTCTTATTAGTCAATATATGAGAGCGAATCTATATAATTGGCGATTTTCAATTATAATGTTCGGGTCTATGAATTATTCACGACTTCTGCTCTTACATCATTTTTATAAATAAGTATTTCCTCTTTACAACAACAATTTCGCAACGACGAAAATACTTTTCCCAAGCAATATACACGACAATCCCAGCCAATTAATCAAAATTATAGCAATTTCCTGCGCCGCATCCGCTTCTTCTCCCCCTCCGAAAGAAAAAAAAGGTTTTCACTAAATTTAAGTGGCCGCTCGCAGAGTCTCTCTCTTGCCAACCGACTTTTCTAAGTCGCAGCAAAAAAAAAAAGAGAGACAGAAAGTATAGACGAGTATAGTGTCAAGTTCGGCCATCTGGTAATCATCGAATTTCAGGTCCCAAAGACAATTCCACCGCCACACAGCCGCTAGTCTCTTAACGAGCTCGGACGATTTTCCTCGAACACGCCCTTCCTCTATATACTTGGCTTTCTCACGCGCTGCGCGCATGCATCAGTCTGCATATGTTCAGTGTGTGCATAATGTATACCGTTTTTGGCCTCGTGTGCATCATGACTGTATGGTATAGAGGAAAAGTCGACTTTTTCATCCCCCGCAATGTCAACATGCCTTTCGCGCTCTGTGTATATATATAGCGGCGTCACATGTGCGGGTGGAGTTTCTCGATATGGGGGTCGACGAGTGTGTGTGATTTTTTTTTTGTCGGTCTATGGGAAAGAATTGATTTACGGCTAAATTTTCACGAACCAAACATCCTGAACAAGCGTTGCTATATAGGTATGGACGGAATAATCGCTAAAAAAAAATTCAGCCCCCCGCTCGTAAAATCCCATTACTCTGCAAACACACGATCTTATTCTTCTTCTCACAGGTATAAAGAAAATTCGCCGGCGTGCAAAAGGGACCGAAGAAAGAAGAAGGGAAAAAAGCGAGGCGCAGTGAAACGGAAAACCTTGACGCTGCATGAATTTTTTTTTCTTTCTTTTGGGCGTGGTAGCGATTTTTCCTTCGGGCCCTATATACCTTCCCTCCCCCTCTTTCTTGCGCATATCTCGAGCGTTTATCGCCGGTGTTGCCTTTTCTCTATTATCCATCCCTTTTTTTACGTTCGCTCGGGTTCCTTCCCCCCTTTTCTTTCCTCGAGCTGGAGGAGGAAGAGGAACATGGCTCCGCGATATAATACCTTTTTCATTCTTTCTTTGTTCGGAGACTTTTGACTCCGAAATGCAAAACGGAGGCGCGTTATATTACAGGAAAACCGCCATGATAAAAGTGTAATGCATAACTGCTCTCCTTTATACAAATCAATAATAATAATAATAATCTTTTTGTGTCAATTCAGTAGGAGAGATAAGTACTGCGCAAACAAGCATCGGGACGTCGATTTAAACCTCTTTCAGCCTTAATTATACTATTTCTCCTAATAACACAGCGCACTGCAGTAATAAACAGAATAAAAAATTTATTCTATAATACGCAGCACACCCGTGTGTGTGTAAAATTTCGGCAGCAGCAGCAGCAGCAGCGACAGCAACGGCGATGGATTTTCCTGGCGTATGGTAGAGGGGAAAACTTGTCTAGGGGGGAAATCGGAGAGAGAGGGAGTGGGAGAAGCGCATTTTTCGTTGCGAGGCCACGCACGCACGCGAGTCTCTGTCTCTCTCATGCCGAATATACGCGTGCTTATGCTTAAAACCGAATAGGACGATCGCGATTGGTCGAATGCTATGTGTGTGTGTTGCGCCAGAGAAAACACGATGACGATGAGGCTTTTCGCTGCTGCTGCTGCTGCAGGGACGGCCTATTAGAAAACTATATTCTATATTGGCTGCGCAGAAAAATTTTTCTTTTGTATTATATAGATATATTGTTATATTATACAGATTGTGATAACTTTAATTACAGCTGGAATTAAAAACCGCAAGTGAACAGTGAGTCCAAGTGAAGAATTTACAGCCCCTCACCGCAATTATTCTCCTTCTCGCTTTCTCTATGGCCTGCGGAAAAACTTCGACCGCAGCCTATACACATAACGATTTTCTGTCTCAACGACGCAATGTAAGGGAAAATTCGCACTCGGGACTACGCCCCTCTGCTGTATATATATATACCTATATATGCAGCCAAGGGCCTCGTTGTCCACCCCCCCCCCCCTACCTATACACATCCTTTTCTCTCTTTCTCTCTCTCTCTTTCTAGTATGCACAGGGCCTGCTGCGCGGAGAGGGTTTCCTTTTTTCCTAGCTCTGTCTCTCTTTCTCTCAACAGATCACGCAGCGAGATATATACGCACAGGCGGGTAGAGAGGGGCAGCCGACCTGCTTTTCGGAATTCGTACGCAGCAGCGGCAGCAGCAACGCAGCGCAAGAAAAAAGGGAGGGAGGGAAATAGACGAGCGGAAAAAGCGGCTATAGTATTAAGAGAGTGAGAGTGGGGAAGGGGGAATCAGCAGCCGAAACTTATAGCGACGCCCAAGACAGACTGCGAGTTCGGCAACACACGCGGCTCCGCGCCCGCACGAAAAACGCAGTGAGAGAGAGAGTGCAGTCTGTCTCTGTGGCCGCTTGTGTATAGCTGACCTATACCTCTCTGTGTGTGTGTGTGTAAAATTTTATACGTGCAACTCTCATCAGTGTTTATACACATACAGTGCGGGGAAGACTCTTTGAATATTCCCGCGCGATTTTTAAATTTCGCGCCGATCGACGTGCGCGCCAATTTTTGCCAAGATATTACATTGTGTGAATTGACATTACATATTATATAGTTGAAGATGAAGTCGTTGTGCGATAGGCGAATCTATAACATGAGCTTTCTTCTTTGATAAGATCCTGTACGCGAAGATCATCATAATCACGACGGAAAACAAGGCGGACACGTGGCGCGGCAAACTAGTATACGCATAAAGAGAGAGAGAGAGCCGGTAAGTCTGTTTTTCTCATACATATACATAAATACGTACTATATATACTATGTACACTCCGCGACCAGACTTGCGGATTCGCGCGTGCGTCCCGCGTATATATTGGCTGACGCGTCATGTGTTCGCATCACTGGGAGTATAGGCGCTTTTTGCGCGTCTCTATAGCCACTCTTTTTTTGCGCCGTTGCGGTTGTAGTCCCGAAATTTCGGGTTGTATATACCTACAAGACCGATTTCTGAAACTCCATTACGCAAGAGAGTCAGAGTTGCATTAAGGGACTTTCTATACTGACACTGACTATGCCTTCGTTACGTAATTGCAATCATTTTCGCATTTAGGCGTATAGAAAGAAACGTCATTAAGTCTAATACTGTCCATTGTGCGTCTAATCGCGCGTGTGCAAAAGAGATAAAAACGCGATTTTCAGCTCTCTGTATACTAATCTTATACTCGCCAATCGCTGATGCGCGCCCAAGGTTTTTCCGTCCGTGCTGTGTATATATATATATATATAAGTAGAGGTTTCGATAAAAGTATTATAGTTTCTCTAGGCTAAATACATCGATAACGAAAATTCCGATCGGAAAGAATCGCGAAAATTCATGTATATACCGATCTCTCTCGCTTTATATTATGCACACAAAGGAAGAGTCGCCGATTTTTCCTACATGTTAACGATCGACTTTTCTTTATCTACATATACATCACACGTATACCAGTGCAATAAAATCCCAAGCCATTAGGTAGACCTTATTTCTATACACCAGTCGATCCCGTGATTTTCCCAGAGAATGCGCGTGGCACCGTTGAGTTTCGTAAGCCCGCAAAACGGCGCAGCTGTCGCTGCATTTTCGGAGCGGAAAGGCCATGATGGCGTGGAGGGGAAAAAAGAGAAAGAGAGAAGCTTCACTCTGCACGCGCGCATTCTATATCTGCGCCGGGGTCCGGGCTCAGCAAGCATATAGGCGTCATTGAACTCGTGATTAGGCCTCAGGGAGATGCGCGCAGTATGGCTAGCTCCCAGTATGAATATTTTTGTGTTTCAAGCTTCCACTATCAGAGGACACCACTTTAGGTCGGTTATCGCTTGTATACATTTAAACATACTTCGTAACCGGTAATTAAAGTTTATCATAGCGAAAGTAACAAAGGAAATAAGTAATTTGATTATTTCAAGTATTTAATAATGTTTATGCAAACTTTCGACCTTCACGCGAGTCGATTGACACGTGGTAGAACTCCTAATTATTATTATACGCGGAAATTGTAAGCTAACATAGAGAGACTCGGAAATTGCACTTTTCATCGCGTCCGTAAAAAGTTACGCCCAAAATCGCTATGGGTATATCCATACTGGGCACATCTATCCTACACGAGTGCGTGCCGAATATAGGCGCGGAAATGCCAGTAGCGTGTGTATATATAAGAAGAAGGGACGCGCAGCTCGAATGCGACGCGAGTTTTCTAGACTACCATGGGTGTGGGTATATATATGCGCTTTTTTTTGGGCGTCGCTATAGGTACTGCTGCGTAGTTAGTTTGCCGATTTTTTTTCTTCTAGAATATCGCCGTAATACGTTTATACCGATCTGTTAGAGTGCAAAATACCGATTTCTGGAATTTTGTGAAATACGATAACGGTGAGCACGTCGATTTTTGCAGAACGAACGTTATCGCTCTACTGCGATATGTGTATCGGATTTTCGAGCAAAACATCCGTATTAGTATATTATTAGACACATACAATATCGCGGGACTTCTCCTTAATCAGCGGCTTGTCTATTTTGCTCTATTATTATAAGTGCGGACTTATAGTACACGATAAAGTTGTAAAACTTATCGAGTATATACCAGATAAAAATATGCGCAAGATCATCTTCGGCGACGGCACGTGTAGGCATGATGTGTGCGATATATAGGGTATATATACTTATATATGGAAATGAACGATGACGAAACGACGGTTGAAAAAATCTCTGCCGTTTTTCCTGGCTCTCATTATAATATTATATGAGATCTATCGCGAATTCAAAGCGATAAATCGTATACACTCTGCTGTGTTGAAATTTCCAAGGGACACGTATATATATATACCGATTGGGGGAATTTCGTTCTTCTTTTTTTTGCGCACGTGTTCTTTTACGCCGAAACCTTACGACTAAAACATAAATACAAGTATAGTATAAGTATTATAGTATAGTCTAATCAACGCACGTCACGAGAGCTATACGCGCACGCGAACCTCGGAAAAATCAGCATCTATATCTATTCCAGATATAGTAGGCATATACGCCCGAATAACTGGTTTCCCCCCCGCACGTGCCTAACCAAAACAACGTTTCCTCATCCTACACACACTGATGAAAACAGCTCAGCTCGTGTAATAAAACTCCCCCTCCTCGGAGTATCGATTTTTCGCGTATTCATTCATTCCAACTCTGTGCGTATATATACTAGTATAGCTATATGTACTTACCTCCTCTCTCCTCTCTCGACGAAAAAAGCGTCAAAGCAACTTCCAACTTCCGCGAACTGGCCAAACACAGACACACACGCGCGTTCAACGAAGACACAAAGCCGCCGCTAGCGCGTGCAAACTCGTGTCTCTCTTGTTTACCATCATCGTTTCGTGTCACAGCGGAGTTCGCGCGCGCGGTATATATGGCTCCCGTTGTTTTTATCTGCGATTCGGCGGTTTGTTGTTCGGGCTAGATTTTCAAGGCCAAAACGACGTCGCCGCCACTGCCGCGTATATGTATAGTAGGGCACTCAGTCAGTGTGTTATTAGCTCTCGAATAGTTCGGTCGCTCTTTGCACGAGTTGGCCGCGTATGTATACCTATACAGAGGTGAATAGACGAATCGGCCGCTTTCCTTGAAGAGATATTGCTGCATTTGCGCGCGCGCACACGTGCTTTTCGACCCGCGGCGATTTTCGATTTCTAATGCCGCCGACCTTGTGCTTCACTACAACGCCTTTCGCAGGTTAATTATCGTTGCGTTATTTATAGCTGTGTGGTTTGCGTGCTTATGAGGGACTGGTTGTGTGTGTGTGTTTTGACCATTTTTTTTAGGTTCGTTGGGTTGGTGACGAAAGTTCTTTGTGCGCGTTGATTCTTTGGATTTTTTTTTTTTTTAATATTTTTGATGAACGTTGAATGCGATATTTAGTTTGTGTACTCTAAAAAATTTTATAGTTTTATAATGTTTTCATTCCAAAATTTTACAGGATTTCACAATATTTTCGATTATTCAATTATAATTAATTGTAATTGTAATTTAACAGAGAGACATATGATATACTTTCATCAACATTTCATAACAGGTCATTTTTTCATTTTTCAGGTCTCTCAGAATACAACACCATGAGTTCAGAACAGCAGTACTGTTTACGCTGGAACAACCACAGCTCCAACTTTGTAACTGTGTTCGAGCATCTGCTCAGGACTGAGGCCTTCACCGATGCCATTGTGTCTGTGCAAGGTGGCAGGACGATAAGATGTCACAAAATGGTACTTGCAGCCTGCTCATCCTACTTCGAGGAACTGTTGATCAAGAACGCCACCAAGGTTGCCACTATCATCATCAACGAGGTCAAGTACTCCGAGTTCAAGGCCATCCTGGAATACATGTACAGGGGTGAGGTGAACATTGCTCAGGATGAGCTCCCTGGGCTTCTCAAAGCTGCAGCCCTCCTCAGGGTAACTATTTTACATTCTATACATACATGTCTGTCTCTCTGTACCATTATGAGGATTTGATTAACAATGTTGTCATTCGACAATTCCAGATCAAAGGTCTAGTCGAAGACCCAACAAGAGACATACACAGCGAGGATGTGGACACTGAAATGTCAGTAACCCCAGGTATCAACCACGTCAACCCAATCGACCAGATAAACCACAGTATGGCAAATGGCTTGTCTCTCAGTAATGGGCACGCCTCGCCTTCGCACGTTCACCTTCCCATTCCCTCCAACTTAGTTCCCCCTGGCAAGTCGTCCATTGAGAGCAACCAAATACCCACGTGGATGACCTTTGCGGGTGCGTTTCCTCACTCCGAGCACCCGACCTCAGGACCACCGCCACATAGCCAACACTCGATTCTTGGCACCTCCTACGACATCATCACCAGCGAGACGTCGCCCCTCAGCCGAAAGAAGCTATCCGCTCGGAAGGCCAGCAGAGACACGCCGATACTGAGAAACGTTCTGGATCTGAATCACATGGACAGCACAGCGGCTGACAGACAGGAGCCGTCCTGCTCGAACAGCAACGGATCCTTCCACGACTCGGACAGAAGAAGCAGCGCCGAGCTTTCCGACGAGGGCAAGTGCTCGCCGCCGCACGCGAAACACAACGGCACCGGCAAGTCAACGAGTAAATGTATGTTGTATTAAATTTTTTTATAAATCACTCACCGAATTGACAATTGAATATCATAATAACTAACGATTTGTTGTATCGCAGCGAGTTCCAACAGGCCCGACTGGAAGCGCTACAAGCAGTACACGCGCGATGACATCCAGAATGCCATGCTCTCGGTGCAGAACAGGGAGATGAGCGCGCTCAAGGCCGCACGTAAATACCAGGTCCCGTCGCGAACGCTCTACGACAAACTCAAGAAGGCCGGCATCCTGCCCACCCGTCCCCCGGGAGGCTCGCGTAAATTCGAACACGAACCGCTCAATGGCATCGACAACGGCAGCGCCCGGTTCCCCTACCCCAGCAGTGTCAACGGCGCTGTCTACGGAAACAGCGCCCTGTCCGAGAACGAAAGCGAGACCAATGGCTTGCACAACGGATCCCTCGTTATAGACATGTCGACGCGTAGCCCCAGTCCCGCTCGTTCCGCCCAGAACTTGGTCGCACCCGTTATGAACGACGACCTTGTCGAGGACCTCTCCGTTGCCAGGAGTAGCAGCAGCAGCAGGAGTAATAACACCACGCCGGTCATCGTGCCGCCACTCATAAAGATAGCCACCCCGGTAAAGCAGGAGCAACCGGATGACACCGAGGAAACGGCTTGACCTGCGACGAGCTGACCTGCAGTGTGGCCACCGACAAACTAAAGGATTTCAACTGCGGTAAACAAGAGCAGCTTCTCACTTGATCGACGAGGCGAATCTTTTTACTGCTTCATCACGACGGCATGAAATGCCTGAAGATAAAGGTTTTAATTTTGCGAATTTTTTTACATACACCGACGACGACGATGACGATCATTATTAATTATGACTATGACTGTACCATGTCCACGGCGCGTGCATGCGCCTCACATTTTTTTAAATCGCTGTAGTACGGGTTTAGAGACAAAAAAGAAAAGTACAGAAGCATGTATAAGACTGAGCATGCGCCGTGACTTTCGAAAGAGACTGATGAACTTGAGTTGCGCTCGTTCCAAAAACTGTTAGAGTCGCCGTCGCCCGAGAGTACACTGCGTTTTATTGTCTGCATTTTAAGCCACTGACGATCGAATCAGTCGCATATTTCGGTGCTACCGACAGGTATTGATTAATTCAAACATTTTAGTTTCATTTTACGCAATTACTCGTTTATTTGACCCGCGCTGATCTACTTCGGTGAATTTTAATTCGCCAACCCGTTTTATTTCGCTTATATCGCTCACTTATCTTGTAAAGATTGATCGAAAAGTTGGACTTTGATTTTTATTACTATTTCGCTAGAATCGATTTTAACGAGAACGACCTAGACATTTTATTTTTGTTTTATAATCGGGACGTGCTCTCGACATTTTTGGACCGATGAAAACGACAAGCCTATATACAATTGTGATTTCACATTCTACTTGGCAATCAACGTGTGACGTAGGTGAAAAGAAAGAAGAGCAGTGATAGAGGCTGGTTTATATAGGCGCGTTATTAAGTTTCGAGGAGTCGCTGCAATTTCGCCCGAAAAGAAAAGCGTCGTTCTAAACTTTTATGTATAAATAAATGCAACGATATACGAGCGAGATGCATATTTATACATGCATAAACATAAATTCAAACGAATAAAGCGCGCGCGGAGTGCGTTCAAACTTTGAATTTTTTCACACAACGCGCGCGCTATAATATTTCCGTGGATATGAATTTTCACAAACGACGCAACGCCCTGTGTAAAACTTGAAGTTTAGCTTTGGATTTATTAAGTGCAAAAGTGTAAGCGATCTTCAAGGATGTATATTAATTTTTTAACGATTCTTAAGTGTATGATTCCTATCGGCATTTAATGCCTCTTGTATATTTGGGAGGTTCATTAATATTGTTTTTTATTATTATTACTTTTATTTTCTTTATCTTTATTATACTATAATAACTATTATTATTTTCGTATAATCGTATTGGGAATCTTAACGGTTTCGTTAACGACTGAATTATCAAATGTTATAATTTCTTACGTTAAAGTAAGGCTATGACGATCTGACGCGCATATACGCGTCTGCACACCGAAATCAAGAAGAAAAAAATTACACATGGCCGTGGGAGATAGATGCAATACCGCTCAAACGTGTGCAACGGAAAGACACACCACTGATCGAAAGCGCCATATATAAGGACACATAGTAACGGACAACCTCTCACAAAGTAAAATTTGCCGAACGAGCAAATGAGCTCGACTGGTATGTAAACGCTCTTCGATGATCTTCATTCATTTTTATTTTTATCGTTTTACATGCATTGTATATCCTCTTTATATTTTTACGTTATGTACAAGAATTACGTGTATTAGATTTTTAAGTTTATATGAATCGTATCCTGGTACGAATAATGTACTACTACAGTTAGGACACGTCGATTTTACTTTTTTTTTAAATATATATAATGTATCCAGTAGTCTGTGCGCGCGTTAGGCGTTGCCTTATATGTAATAAAGATGAAACCGAGGGTTCGTACAACGGCCCGTTTCATCACTATCCATACATATTAAATGTATCGATAGAAAATGAAAGCGAGATCTCATTAATCTAATGTCACTGCAATGAAGTTGACACACATAAGCCTAGGATACTCATACGTTTCTTTATATATATGCTAAAGGAATGCGATGCGTATTTGCGATTGCCTCATGATAAAGTACAAACGATCACCAGCTATAGTACAAATGTTACTACCTCAATGATTATATATATGTAGAGAAAGAGAATTGAGAGCTTTTGCTCTTTGTTATCATATCTGTACAGAGAGATGCTTTCAGAGATTATTTTGTAGCGATGTCGTACCTGCACCTGTACGTGATTCAATGATTACCACTTTGCAATTACACATTGTCTTTCTAGATTATTCTTATTTGAGCATCGACGAGTAATTTCGCTTTTCTGCTATATATAGAGCCTAAGGCTTTTAGGTTTAAAATTTATTTACTCTAAACGATGAACGCATAGGAAAAGGAATTTATTCGAGATGGATAAACGATCGCTGAATCGAGGTTCGATATTGTCGACGTATTTGGACACTAAATGACGATGAAAAGAGATAAATGAAAAAAAAAAAATATATATAAAAAAAGGTTGAGTGTTTGTGTGGCCCAGCCATTGCACCCTTAGACTTTAAGCCAGAAGCATCACTTGTGAAGTGAAGAAATCTATTGTTTTAAATGATTATTGTTGGTTGAAGTTACAAAAAATAATAAGAATGACGACGACGACTATATAAACGAAAAAAAAGTTATCGTATAAAACCGTGCCTGCGAGCCGGTGTTATATCTTAGAGGCCTTTATAAAATTATTATTACGAGAAAAAAATCAGCGTAAGAGATACCATAATTCTTTTTTTTCATTAACCATTATATCATTTATGAATTTTTATATATGCGTATCATTTATGTCTATACCAGCACAATATACGATAACGTACGTAACACGGTGTAAAAAAATCACCTGCCTTATAGCAACTACTGTTGCATTATTCTTAAGACTGATTTCTTTCTACTATACATATAATATATTCGATACACATATATGTCAGTAGGCAAACGCGTGTAAAACTGCACAAAGGAAGAAAAAGAACAAGCACTTTTGTGTATAGCTACGAGCACAGCAGCAGCACAGATAGAAAACAACATTCGAAGATCGACATATCGAGAGTATCGAGTGCATGCGGGAAGAGACTGACTATGCGAGAGGAGCATTTTTCTTTTTTATATGTAGTATATATATGTATATCTACCGCCCCGGCGAACGAAATTATTTCATTTATATATGATAGTAGAATATTATTATATTATATTTTTTCGTCTCTTAAAACGCGCGTTACTCGAATAATCATATTGTGCAAGTTTGTTATGAAATATATATTATAGATATAAATATATCCCAACAAAATTTCGTTTTTTCAATCGAACGACCTGTGTATACTATCCAACCCCTAGTATTTTCCTTCTTTCCTCGCTTCTCTATTTATATGATGCATCTGGCCTCGAACTTCTCCATCAACCTTCTATATACTTCCACAGGAATCACGTGAACGGTAACGAGTTTGACCAACTCATCCATACGGCGCTGCGTTTAAATCCCATCATGAGCATGAGCGTCGTCGATCTTGACTCCATCGCCATCAGTTATCATGACAAAGATATAATTACGGTTCAACTATATGAGCATTGCGAAAACGAACTTATATATTATATACGACTATAAGGTTATGTACATTTATATGATGTATGCGTGTTTCCTTTCGTTTGGCTCACTTTATAGTGGCATTAGCAAAAGGTATACGCTTCTGTCGCGTTATACGTAGTGTTGTACTACTGATTTCACATTTATTGATATTTATTTTTTGTTATGGTGATTGAAAGATGCGTATAGCGAGTGAGATTTAACGATGACGAAATTTTTAATGTAAGTATATAATTATATGGTGCTGTCAGGTTTTTTTTTATAAAACGAAAACTTTGTGCTTATATCAGCTTCGAAATTGCGAATATTATCATACACTTTAACATAAAAATACCTGGTTTTCTTTTATGGAATGTTCTGAAAGTTTTATACGAAATTTTGATACTTAGATATTCTACAAAGTGGACTGTTTATAATATAATTATATGTATATTATTGAGAGCTTTAGCCGAATGTTATAGATGCGCGCTTCTTGAAGAAATGTTGGCAAAGAGATTCTGCATACCAAAAGTTGTTCTCCAAAAGAGTTTCGAGGAGTTTTATGAATGAAATCAAAAGCTACATTTTTGCAAGCACTGAAAGTATACCAAATGTTAAGTTCATTTTATTTGCGACTTAAACCTATTTCAGTTAAGACCGAATTGTTTAAATATACATCACTTTGGAAAACGTATAGCGTACACATTGAAAAAAGTTCAAATAAGAGACGATAATTTAAGACTATTAGGTATAACAAATGAAAGTACTCAACATGAATGAAAGTATCATTAACAATAAAAAAAGTTCAGGGTGGGTATAACCCGAATATGAGATAATCTATCGATGACCGACTATATCTATGCTACTGCTACTTACTGGCAAAAGTATCAGCTATGTAATAAACTTTGCTTGACCGTCGGTCAGCATAATAATATCGAGGACCTACTTTGTATTATTTATTGACATTGTCAGCAGAGACTGTATATATTATGGTAACAAATAAATCGACTAAATTAAAGAAAACCCGATCACGCATTTCGTTTCTCTGGTAAATTTCCTTATAGGTAATTACGCGTCAATAACATAAAAAATGTAACATTGCAGATATAATAATACGAATTTAATTAAAGATATATGGTATTGATAATTCAAAATTAAAGATCAGCGAAAATCGCTAAAATTTAAAAAAGAATTTAATTGAAAGCGATTATACTTGCGAACAGTCATGTGACCATGAATCGCAGCTATATTATCGCTATGTGAATTTTACACTTTACAGGTTAGAATTTATTCTAAGTCTGTGGTATATTTCATGTATGTACTTCATGTAGTACTATACTAATACACAGTAAACAGTATAGGTACTCACAGTACCTTCTATTTGAATTTTGCCGCCACAGTGTGTCCAACTTTCAAAAACACCTATACCCTATACTATTACGCAATTGGCCCTACTACTAGTACTACTTCAGATTATACTCACGTCTTCGACAAACTTCACTTTCTTTCTCTCGATTGAGTTGAGATTGTGTTGAGCACACGCGGCATCACGTTCACGGATTTGTCAAAACTACCATTCCTGACCTACAAACTCACAAAAGTGTAGTGAATTTATTTGCTCGTTGTAAACTTACCAGTCTGGGAGTTGGAAAGAAAGAGACCCATTCTCAGAGTTGTAATTTTACCGGCAGTGTTATTTTACAAAATCTTGTAAGATTACAAAGGCATAGTACTTTTACTATTATTGCTTAGTATTTATATATCTCTTGCTGTAATTTTACAGGTATGGAACCATAAAGGATACTATTTGCAAAAACGCTATTATCTTCAATATTTCATTATTTTTTGACTAATGTAACAAGAGGTGATTACCCAAATGGAAAACCAGTCATATACCACAAAAAGTTTTAACCAACGAGATGTTTTCACAGAGTTCAGTCCATATGAAAATAACTATCCTAACCTCAAACCTTACGAGTTTTTCGGTAACTAAGTAAATTTACAACGGGACGTAATTTTACAACTCTCAGAGTGGGTCCCATAATTTCCAATTCTGGAAGTAGTAAATCTACAAAGCATTTTTTACAGTGTGGAAACACACCACGATATACCTATGTATATTATATAAAGTATTTATTTTAAAATTTTAACACTTTTTTTACTGTCTTTAAATCATTAATTGTTGTAATCATGAGAAGCATCACGAAGTTTCTTTGCTATTACAGTATTAGAATGGATAACCTGAAAAGTACTTTTTTGTTTTTGTTGACTATATAATGCTTTTTTTATTTTTATAAAATTGCAAATTATGTAATTAAGTATATGGTATTACGCTGACGGCGTAATTTATATCAAATGGAATTATGTTTTATATACAACCACCAAAAGGGTTGGTTACATTACACACTTTAGAAGAAATAGTTTTTTCTCGGGTAGAGTATTTAAATGCCCTGGATAGTGAAAAGGATGAAGTTTTCAATGGAAAATTTGAGTATTTATTGGAAGGTTCACCGCACGATTGCGTAGGACACTTTACACTGAGGTTCATAAGTTGCCTTTTACTTTTTAACAGTATAGAATAAAAACTGTAGCATTAACTTTGTTTGTTATATTTTTCAGACTAATTACATCAAAATCTAATGAATTGTTTTCACAATGGATGAGTAAAGAGACCTTGTTGTTGAAAAAAAGATTGTCTCTCATACATCCAAGACAGTTGTTCAGATTATTAAAAACAATTCTAAGACATGTTAAAAGACGAGAAAATTGCAACAATCCTGTGGATGATATTTTGATAGAAATCAGTTCATTTTATTTGACTCGAAAAGCTTTCAAGCATATCATTTCAAATCATCATTCTAAGAGCTGCACTAAATACTACCATAAAAGTATGAAACAAATTTTTTTTAAAAGTATTCACATTTCTTTTAGAACAAACATTTTACTTATTGAAATTCTTATTACTTTTTAGTTGATTTTGAGCTGATACCTGATTTAGTGGAAGAAAGATCTGTTGACCTGTTTGGAGGCTTTGCTACAGTTTACTGTTCACAATGGAAAGACCTCCTTCAATCTCTATTTCAAACTTTTATAGCTTTAGAAATGAAGAATCAAAGTGCATTGATGGATCACTTCTTAGCTGATCCACGCTTGGATGCCATACGTTTAAAACTTTTTTATGGTTTGCACACCAGAACCTACAGCAGTGGGAAAATTACAGCATCTAATATAGATAACGAAGCATTTAACTTTCCCCCTTGTTAATCCTGTTAATCTGTTTGATGGGACACCAGCGGATCATTGGTGCTTCAGTACTTGCATATTTCATCTTGTTACCTTAGTCATTAACCTACAGGTATGCGTGTCTATCTTTACATCAGACCATATAATATAGCTTTCATCGATTTTACAAAGATGACTAATGTTTTTCATTTTCAGTTGCTAGTTCTAAGTTCCTACTGGACGATTCCATTTGTGCTAAGCATACTAATCACGGAACTAGTTTTTTTTACGTTTACATTTATCTACAGTTTCTGGAACTTGTAAGTTCGTCAATATATACGAAACTGATTTTTCAATCAGAAGTGGAATAACCGCTCTTCATTTATATTTTAGCCAGTACGACGGAAACATGTATCGTGTTTTTCCAAGACTCATGCTCTCTCCTACGTTTTGGATTTTGACACTAGTGGTAATCGTAATTTGTCTGATCCCAACTTACGTAGTTGTTATTTATCAAAACAGCAGGCCTTCAAGAATACGTGGACAATTGGAAGGTAGAGAAGATAGTATAAGTGAGATAATTTACTCACCTGCTGAACGTGTTTCTATTGCTAGTCCAGTATTACCAGTAAGTATTTAGGGAACTAACAATAAATTCTAATGTATCATTACTCAGAATTTTCCATTTTCATTTCAGAATCGACGTTCATCCACTGTTGTTCCTTGGAGAGGAAATTTCTATTGTTATGACAATAAAGCGTACTAAAATAATGATTAAAAATATTTTAGTAATTCAAGTCTCGATTTTTATATCAATGATTGTAAAACGATTTTGAAGTTGTGCAATAATTGCATGTTATTTAAGATTTAGAATTTAATTGTACATAAAAATATTTTTGACACACGAAACTACTGCGAATAAAACAACGTTGATGAATTTTTAAACGAAAAATGAGTTTATTTAAATTTGTACAATTACAACAGGCACCTTTCATCTCACTCGAAAGATAATATATGTATATGCATCTCTCATGTTTTTAATAATATGAGACTTCTTCAGACTAAAGCTAAACGCCGAAACTCAGTTATCATCTTAATAGCAATCACATATTTTTAATGGAATTTTAAATTCTATATGAATTTACAGACTGAAGGGCACAGCATGAACTCTGTTTGCGCCTAGTCTTCAATCGCATTTCATACTTATACATCACAAAAGAGGAATGATTATGAATGCACATAAATAATTAGAATCATGACGACACACAACAATAACAACAAAGTAATCTCACTTTACAGTATGAGTCGTTTTCAGTAGTTCCCTCTACAGGCCGTGCGTATGTTAGTATAGGTTTTGAGCTTATTCTAATGTTGTCATCGCGCACTTTTAAAATTGTTCGTATGACATGAAAAAAGTATTGTAATTATTATCTCTAAAGGAATACAATAAGAACGTTTCCCGTGATTTTAAGCGAGTTAGAATTATCATGTTTACGCGAAGTAAATGCAATACATTATACAAAATATATAATAACAATCCATTCAACGTGTCAATGATATATCACGAAACAATAATCCTAGCTCGCTATAAAGTACGAGAAGAGCCTTGTTGATTGTTTCGTGTATGCAACTACAAAACTTTAACTTATGCATAACGTACACTTTGAAACCATCACACAGATGAACATTGTAAACCCTTGCGTAGTTTTCATTCTCTTGCCTTGAGATTCACATCCACGGACTCCGCGAAAAGGGCAGTTAAGTAGCGGCCCCTTTTGACGCTTCCAGCGTTTATATTGTTTTCATGACTAGGGATTCATATCATGTGTCTAACTCGGGGATGCTGTGAGTATCTGGAGATTCTAGTCGAGGGACAGTATCGATTCAATTGAGGATCTACTCCTCGAAGCCGGTAGTCGAGGGCCTCCGAGATAACTTATGGGGTTGGCGAAGGTTCGCTGATCCGGAGAGAGAAAGATTGGCGCCAGACTTATATTCTTTAGCCTTTTTGCTTGGTCCGCAGCTTAAAATTAAAACATTAAGTTAGAGCGAAATGACAGAAATGATATTAATCAATAAAAATACACCGTTAAATTTAAAAAAATTGCTTGACAAACCTGTAGCATTGCTCCAAGTGGCTGGTATCTGAGAATTGCTGTTTTTTCGGTGGCCCTACACATCCAATCACAAATTTTCATTTAGCTCTCACTTATAAGCACAAAACTTATGTAACAAGCGAACACCATTCAGCAGTGATTCAAGTGCAGCATATATTTGTGTAAGTCCAAAGCGTTTCACAGGTTTTAGTTTGTTCGTTCCCATATAATTATATTGTGCGCAGTTTTGTTAATTTAAACTAAAGCCGACCTATTGACTCTTTGTCCTTTATTTTTCTAAAACGTAGAAGCACATGAAAAAGACATCGAAAATTGTAGCCCAAAGCGTGACATGCAATGAGATGATCAATATGCCGCGTAAGGTGTATGGTCTTGTTTCGAAAAAAAATTTCGCAGTATCGTCTTGGTCTTGTCTTGAAATTCAAGACATATATTACCAAGACAAAACCAAGAAAATCATCGAATCTCGTGCAGCCCTAATTAGTTTCATTTTCAAATTTGTTACTTTGGTCTTGAAGATGTAAATTAATTCTCGATTTATGAGGCAATTATATTTGTCGATGTACTAGCAATAAAAAATGAAGTATAAAAAATGCATTTTATAGAAATTTTATGTCGCAAATTTTTCATACATTTTGATGTTGTATAATTCTCGTTGATAATATATTCCTTTGGTCATTTTTCAGCCGTACTAATACATGCTTATTTTAAAAATATATATAGCTTCATTCCCATTCAGCATACATTAGAAAAATCATTTGACAACTTTTTTTCAATTAATCTTTTTGTGTTACACTTCGCATTGAAAAAGTGGCAAATGAATTTTGTAATTTTTAATTTATGCAAATAACGTGTACCTTTAACATTCATCTGAGTTTTCAGAATCATCGTAAATGTTGAAAATCGAATTCAAAGAGATCACGTTGTCATTGAGACTTATCAACGATGTTTTTCTCATCTGAAATTCAATATTTACAATTTTAACCAACATCAATTAACTTTAACTCGTCTCACGTCTGATCACGTCAATTAACAGCAGTTCAATAGAGAAAAAGTTATTATCTTTGGAAATATTAAAGACAAAGTAAATTGAATAATATTTAAATAATACAAATTATCGCTTCTCTATTCTATTATGATGATTGTGAAATGTGCTGTGAATTCAACACTTGCCACCAAAGCGTTGTTATTTTACTTGCGCAAAGAATATGTGTTACACAAATATAAAATAACATTAAAATAAAATTAGGAATTAAATTATAATGTTTATACCGCATGGTTATGTAAAATTTGAAATTTGTTCAGTTATTCAAGGTGGTCAAGACATTGGTTTATTATTACACGCGTATTAGGTAAAAAGCAAATGTTCCTTAGTTAATATTTCATAAAATTAATGCGTGAACATTTATATATTACGATTTGGTTTGTATAACTAGAATTTAAGTAACATCGGACAACTGTTATTATAGGTAATCTTACTATTGAAGTCAGTTAACTGGTCAGTCATTATACGCGTATTTGTGGAACATTTACTTCATTTAAGTATAGTTACTAAATGATATACTTTAACAGTCGTTATACTTCCTAAAAGCTACTTATAATTATCTCAGCCTTCATGGATAATGTTCGTTTTGACAATTGCCCTTTAAACACAGTACAAAGCTTCTGTAGACTTTTCTAAAATTCTTCTAAAAATATCTCATCTCATTTGGTAAAATACTTTTGAGACTACGTCTTCTAAAAAATCTTATTATTAAAATGATAAAATTATAGTCGGATAAACAAGACGACATCAGCCTCAAAGTAATGTATAAGTCTTTACAGAACCGAAATAGGATTTAAATCTAATGTCAAGCACGTTCGAATATTTGTAAGAATTAAGAAAAGAAAAAAAAAACAAATCATCGATCATTCGTCCCGAGACGAAGGGTCGATCATCTTAGTCGTGACTTTCTCAACAACCATGCTGCCGGGACGGGGAGGCTTGAAAGTCGTGAAAGTGCTATTGAGGTGCAAGCTCACAGGCCTCATTGGCGGGCAATTGTCAGTCGTAATGTCGCATTGCAGGACAATGTGGTGATCCGCGTCGGTGGGTATGCTCTCGGTTTTGATCTCATTGAGACCGGTGACCGAGAAGTTCGTCTGTAGCAAAGCCTTGCGGCTCCTGCTTCGGCGCTTCAGACTACCGGTGCCACCGTTTTTCGTCGCAGAGCTTCTTACCGGCTCGCTTGGCCTCGTCAGCACTTGCGGCTTGCCGTTAGCCTCGATGCTGATCTCCGTGTTGGTTAGTTCGGGTTCCGTCTCGCTCTCCTCGTCCTCCTCGTCCTCCTCGTTAACGGCTTCGTTTTGCTCTTCTTCCTCGAGTTCAGGCTCCTCGCGTAGGTCTTCCATCGACTAGAATGAAAAGAGAGATGTGTAAGCGAGAGATTCTGATTGATGTCAATAGTGTGTTTTTTTGTTAACGATAAACGTATACAGCGCGGTGAAAGCGCGCCAAGTTCAAATATTTTGTGTGTCTGAGTTGAAGAGATGTGGACGTAATACAAATGGGCCAGTGAATTGTACAAGTTGAAAATCGTCAAACACTGATGCTTATTATTACAGACAGTTTGAATAATAAAAATGTGTGTGCTTGTGTGCACCTTTCGAATTGATTTGGATTGTGCGTAATCGATGCAAATGATATAATGAGATACGAATGTAGGTTGTAAAATCGATACGTATATATATGTGTGAAAAGACATGCAGAATAATTAAAGCCAGACCGCAAGCCTTGCAAGCTCATAACAAATGCGCAAATAAATTCACAACGGAAAAAAAGAAAAATCTTTACAAATGGGTTCGGTTTCGCAGGTTTAGAGGCGAGGCCTGTATTTACCCCAAGCAGCTCCTTTTTCTCAGCCTCATCGTCTGCTGTAACAAAATCACATGGTTAAGTGAATAATAAATCTTGAATATCGTAGTAAATATTTTTTCCAACTTTTAGACAAGCAGATCGCATGCTGGTAAACAAAGTCAGACGGTGTGCGTCTGCACCCGCATGTCGGTGCGTAATAGAAACTTTCATAGCATTTCGTAAAAATGAATCTTATTTATTCAACTATTTCAAGCAAAATACAACGAAGGTATACACAGAAAGCCATATGTTTTCACTCTTATACATAATCATGCAACATTATCCTCTATCCCTACGCACCTTTAACGCTCCTCTTATCGTTCAAAGCATCCGCCTTAGGCTCCGAGTTCGCCAGCGGTTTGTAATCCTTCGCATTTGGAGTAGCACTAGTCTTGTGTGTTCCATTTGGTCTTTTCTCCTCGGCATCCACCACGACGGTTTTGAATCCGACGCTCTTGCTTCCCGGACTTAACGGCGTGGTTGTTCCGCTATCGGCGCCGTATCCTGGCCATCGTTGCGAGCCAGAAGTCGAGGAGCCCGATCGAGAGCGCTGCTTCCGACGCTTGCGATCTTTTCTTGCGCTGCGCCAGACTTCGTACGAACAGCCGACTACAGCTGCCACAAAGAGGCATACTAGGGCTATAAAGATGTAGGTGCCTGCTCCCTGTTCTTCCTGCGTCGCATCCGAATAGTTGGACTTGTAGAGCACGCGCTTTGGTGGGTCCTCACCCCAGGAACGTTCCCGGTTCTGTAAGTTAAGGAGACGTTACTAATTTTCTCATATAGGAATATTTTATTTGACGATGCAGCTAATTCGAAAATAACATAAAACTGCTTACCACACTGTCGTTCTTTGGCGGTTCGAGTCCACGTGGCTGCGTATGGAAGACGGCACACTGGGCACTTCGCACTCCAGCCGGTGCCGTCACTCGCACCGTCTCGCTGCCCTTCTTGGTGAACAACATGTACTCCTCAAGCGGCTTCATGCCGACACCTCCATTTATTGAAACTACTACGTCTGCAGCATAAAACAATGTTTTTAATATATCTAAAAAAGAATGAATACTTTAGTTAAACAAAAGTTATACGTACTACTCAGGCATCCAGTGTAACCTTTGTAAGCTCTGAATCTCTTGTCGGTTGTATTTAATCCACCGAGTTGAATTTCGGTCGCTCCGGGACCGTCGTCGTCCTCGTCGCCTTCGTCGTCTTCGTCGTCGCCCGAATTCAACGCCGGAATGGGCATCAGCTGCACCTGCTCTCTGTCGATCTAAAAAAAGGACAAATTACATTTTTCATACTCCTGTATAAAGGTTATTATTATTTTTCTGGTCACGAAGGATTGTATAAGGTCTTACTAAAAGAGTGGCAGTGTTATTATCTCTAACGTAATAAATACTATGACGAGCTCCGTTCGAGAAGGTCCTATCGTTGAGACGAACCCCGTAAGCGGAGCCTTCTCTGTCTTCTTCGAAAATAAGCTGACCCTCCGATGTGAGAGCGACTAATAAATAATAACTTCTCCTGAAAATTAAAAAAATTTATCGTCAGCATGCGAGCGTTAGTATACTTAACATATATAAGACAGAGTAATTGAGAGGACTCACTTGTTCTCCGTTTGAAGAAGCAATAGAGCAGAAGTTCGTTGTCTGTCTATCGTCGAAAAGGCTAATTGAATTTTTATTCGATTCACTTCTCCATCCAAATCGAATTCCCGTTGCAAAACGCTTTCTCCGCTGAAGTCTGCACCTTTTTCTGTAATCAGCAATCGAAGTAAATTAATTTCCAACATTTTGTCGGTATTATCAGCGCATTTCAGACATTTCAGACAGTCTTTACTGTTCGCGCCCTTTACGCGCTTCTGTACATTGTGCATGTCATGATTTGATTCTCGCGCCGCTTGATGACTAATTAATTATGGCGTCAGGAAAAAGGAAATATTTAATTATTACCATCGGCACAATGCTCTCCAAAGTAAGAAGTCAACTCGCAGTTGCAAGAAGCTTCCTGTTTGCCGAAATCCTCTGTACAGGTTCCTTGATTTTTGCAAGGAACAGCATCGCATTTCATGTGACAGTTCGGCAGGACGCCCTTGCTGCCTTCGTGATTTGCTTCGCTGGCCAAGTTCGGTAAGTCGACGAGATACTGGCCTATCATGAGACCTCGTAGACATCCTATATAACCTTGAATTAGGTTTCCTTCGGCGCCAACGCGCAGGAGATTATCTGGATCGAATCCTCCCAAATTGACCTTGAAATGTACAATAAATTGTATTTTGTATTTTTATAACAATTTTTAATGATATACAATTACTGGATAGTCTATGTACGCTTATTTTCATTTTATTGGTGCATTTAAAAATTATTATAATTATTTTGCAACAGGTGGCTATAAGGACTGGAAACTCTCCGTAAAAATTGTCGTATGCATATGCATTATGCATATTACGTATTATAACTTATTTAATATTTAAAAAAATAGCAATACGAAGTTAAGACGTAATATTGTATTGATCAATTCCTTAAATTTAAAACATCAGATTGTTTTTAAATTTCTTTAAAGCCATGGCTGGATCAGTTATTAAATTACTTTTCGCCAAGTATTTTAAAAATATGTTGCAGCATTCCCACTATTACGTTAAGAAACAAAAATAGACTGAAAAAAATTATTATAAAAATTTGATATTTAATTGACTACCTGAAAGTAATCTGTTGGAGGAGCAGGTGGTCGTTGTGGAGCGAGTATCTCTTTTTCCGGATTGATCCAGGGTTTGTTTGAATAAGTATCGAGAAGAATAGGAACGGCATCGAGTGTCACGTTATTCTCATTCACGTGCAACGTCGTCGTGTTATCAGTACGGACAATGGCGATTTGCACTGAGATGCCAGTATTGGCAGCCGGATATTCGACTGTGATGTTCTTGATTTCGTTGCCGGCATTAAATAAGTAGACGATGTTGGTGCCGTTGGAGATGTACAGGTGAGCAAAATTATTCAAGTGATCGTTTGCATATAAAATCAACGAGTGCATGTCGTATGTGCGCAAGTTGATGAGGATATTCTTCACCAACATACTTTTTAACAGAGTTTTTTCCTCCTCCTCTTCGCTAGAGGCGAAGTAATTTTTCTTCAGGAATGCTCCAGGCGACGTGAAAGTCAAAGCTTTATTGTTGATATCTGAAAAGAGATATTTTTGAATCGCGTTAGCAATGCATCTACCTATAGGAATTTTCATAATTACAATTGTGTAACTTACTTGTTTCGCAGTAGGTGCCCAGATGAGCCCATCTGTTTTCGCAGACACAGGTAAAGTTACTCCAAAGTTCAACGCATCGAGCATTGTTTTGACACTTGTTCGGCTGACACGAGGGTTTACAGTCTTTTATAATTTCAGATAAATGGACTGACATGTAACTGTGAATATCAAGAATTTCACCATTCACGACCAGACCTCGGAAACAGCCGATCAAACCTTGCCTCACAGACGAAGTTTTTAAATGTTCGCTGAAATAAAAGAAAATGGGTAGCTTAGAAAGCTTTCATTATATATGACTGCTTAAAATAATGCAATAGACAACTCACGCTGTAGCACCACCAATGAACATGGAACCTTCAAATGGACCAAACTCCTCCTCGGGCAGCAAATCGACCATCTGAAAGTCTGTGTTTATCATGAACCTCACGTGATAATCGTTATAATCTATCCAGATCTTCTGCCACTCTCCATTGTTTAATTTCCTTCGACTCTTCACCTCGAGTTCTCTAATCGTCCCTGTGTTCAGGGTAAAATTAAAAGTTAGCCTGTAGTCGGATGTAAGCGCAACCATGAACGACGGATAGTTGCTACGAATTGGTGGTTGATACAAGAGAATAGCCCTTTCGCCGGTCGTTCTAAAACTGAAGGCAATGTCACCCTTTCGCCAGCCGGGCACTTCGATGTACGATTGCGATGTCGTGAACGTCACGACGTATTTTTGCGTATCTGCGCGAGATCGAGATGGATTAATATAATAATAATGTTTTATTATAATACCTTTTGGACTAAAAAGAATAAAATATTTCTCACTCGTTTCAACACACTCGAGAGGACCGAGTGTAATGCGACCCTGAGCATCCTCTTCGAGATCTCTCTGTTGCAGGAAGACCATCTCTGTAATCCCTAAAGATTCTGGGGTCTCGTAGTACCCTTCGTCGGACAACCACTTTCCAGCCGACACGTCGCAATTGCAGCTCAGGTTGGAAGTGACGCACGTTCTATTGACTATTCATAAAAAAATATATCATATATTTAGTATACCCGTGCATTATTCATGCGCAGTGTAAAAATAGACAGTAGTAAAAGCACGATTACCTCCGCAAGGACAGGAACCTCGATTGACGTTTCCAATATAGTCAACGGGTGTGCCCTTCGAGCTTAAAAACCACGTCGCACTGTGTAATTCTAACGGAGCCTTGTAGCAATCGTACTTGACGTATTGACTGCAGTAGAGCGAGTGCGATATGAGCTCCTGTAGCATCTCGGCAGAGAACTGAACGTAACTGATGCTGAAGGAGAAGTCGGACTCGGTTATCGAGCGCACGTCCACCTGGGATGGCAGGTTGTGCTCGACGATCGTTTTCGTTGAATCCTCGATCGCTTGGAACTCGCACTTGACTAGGGCTGGCGGAAACCTACCGTTGCCGTCGATATCGATTCTATAAACGTCGTCTTTGGTGTAGCCTAGGAGAGCCAATTCCTCGCATGTCTTTCTGTATTGAGCTGGAAATCGATTTATGAATAAAGATCACGTGACTATGAAATGTGTGTGTGTTATCTTACCGAAGTGACAATTTTTTCCTATGTAACCGGTATCTGTACAATCGCAGGTGATTCTATCTTCTTTTACGGAACACTTTCCTCCGTGTTCACATGTATTTGGTCTCTTGCACGGATCGACGAATTGACAGTTGTCTAGCGCAACTTCTCCAACTACTCTTTCGGTGTTGATGATGTATCGAGGCTCGACTCTTTGGTCGTTCACTACGATTTCTCTCATGCATCCCACCAAACCTAAAACGATCATTCCAACGATTATACCCTTTAATCTTAGATAATCTACTACTCTAGGCAAACAAGCAATATTTACCAGCGTTTCCTTTGCCACTTCCGATGATGACTCGATCTCCAAGTTCCAAGTTCATCTGGAAAAGTTTGCTTTGCTTATTTCTGTAATCGACGAGAATACTGAGCTCTTCTCTCGTGTAGTTCAGTTCGACAGCGTGCCAAGAAGTATTGTACGGAAATTTTACAGCCGCAGTAACCGTCATATTTTCTCCCAGAACCGGGACGAGATGAAAACGAATTTCATCGTTGACAACTCGTAACTGCAAGAAAACAAGTCGTTGTACTCGTGGACACCCTTTGTGAAAACGTGTTTGTAAAGTTTGAGAGATTATTTAACGTGTAATACCTCCCAGTATCCTGGACCGTTTTCACTTTTGACGTCGCCAGAAGCAACGACGGCTATCGGCTTGAAACTTTTGAAATCAAAATTGAGCTTCAGAGAATCGGTGCTCTCTATTGGCCACCAAATATGGCTCCCGGCAAAGGGATAAGTAATCGGTATAACTTCCACGTCGTCTTCGTAATATTCTGGCTCCAGAACTCCGATGTAGTGAACCATGGGATTCGATCGTTTTAATTCGTAAATTATTGATTTGTCGTTGAAGAAAACGTACTTTAGGGATCCTAAAAATCGTTTATTTGTGAACAAATGCATGAACAATGTGCTCTGTAATTAACAAAGTAAATACAATAAAAATTTCAATTTTATAATGCTTACCTGCAAAATTGTTCGTCGATGCAAGTCCTTGTTTCTTGTTTAGTTCGGGTCCACCACCAATGTAGATCTCAGGGTCGATGATCATGTTGTAATTTTCACCAGGAACCTCGAGCATCTTGACTTCTTCGTTGAGACTGATGAATACCATCGATACGTTGTGGAATATAGTGAGATTGTTCCAGTAGTTCATAGTTATGTGATTGCCGAATGTTGTATAGATTTTCGAGTCGTGTCCAAAATCAAGCTCGACTATGACACTACCGTTCATAATCGATGCGGCGATGTAGTGAGCCGTACCATCGATCTCTCCCGAGGCGTAGAATAGCGCTGAATCGTCCCATTTCGTCTAGGGTAATGCAAATAAAGAAAATAAACAATATTGAAAAATAAAATCAAATCATGTTCGTCGTGTGTGTCTACAGTTGCTATCTTCTTAATTTTATATTATAATGATCTTTCGAAAATTTGTAAAAACAAGCGTAAAATCAATTCTTCTAAACCTATTATGTGCGTATAAAGCAAAAATTTAGACACCACAATTTACTTCAATAACTTTCATAACCAATTCTTAACTTATTATTTTATGAAACAGTGTAATATACTGCGACGATTGTAAGGTCAGTTGAAAGATATATTTAAAAATAGAAGAAAATTATATAATGTACTGAAATATGTTACACTGTACCTTAAATGCAAGGCTAATTCTATTGACTGACGAGTGAACGCGATCCTTCCAGTCGTAAACTCGAAACGACACGTACGAAGATCCACGCAGCGTCAGAATAGTGGCAGCTGCAAATACGAATTACATAAGCGACAACGTCTTACTCGCTAATGCGAAAATTAAGACAAACTCAAATGCTGATTGACACCTACTGTACACATCGCACCTTTCTCCCTCGTACTTGGTGCCGAAGCAGTCGCACGTAAGACTGTTATAATGGTTGACACATTGACTACCCAAGAAACATAGATTCTCTCGCGTTTTACATCTGCGTGTCAGTTAAAAGTCTATTAATAGCCGTTGATTGTGCAGGCAAATTTAATGTAAGATGGTAAGAAAAGAAAAATTACTTGTCGATGCAGCCTTCTTTGACATTCTCGTGTTTCGTTGCGATAAGCGGGCGGATGGGAAGAAGATCGCTGGCGGACTTTCCCGAACTCAGCACCATATCCATGATACACCCGACAAACGACTCTATAATGTATTTGACGCCGTGCAACCGTTCTTCAGAGCTTAATCCTGAAATGAGATACATCGTTTCAACTTTATTTTGATTATTTTTTTGTAGTAAGAATTATAGTATTTGCGATAGATGAATTTTTTACTTTTTGATAATGCTTAAAAAATTTATAATTTTAAATGGTAATACGTATCAGACTAAACATTGCTTGACTATTGTGAAAATGATGAATATTTGTGTAAACAATTTCAGACATGCACGTTTGCAGTTCTATGATTACTGAAAATTATATATGTCAATTTCGTTATAATTTTCAAAAAATCCAACACACCTCCAATCAATACAACGGATGCAAGCTCTTCGGACACACCATAATTCACAATGTGCTCGAGCACCTCGACGGTGGTCTCAGCTTGCTTGCCATCAACACTCGCGATTAGTTTAGCCCCGTGCACGTCGATCCTCACGAGAACACTGTGCCACTCATCGCGATTCAGTCCCTCGCCGACAGTCAAACTCGTCGAATTTTTGCCAAACACGTGAACCACCTTCAGTTGGCCCTTCTCCACTATGACGTACAATGCGTAGGGATCCAGACGGTCCGGTCGATCCTTGACGCTGTGGTAGACGAGAGGACCATGTGGTAACTTGGTGCGGAACTTGAATGAGATCTCGCGACACAGTCGCAGTTGGAAGGTTTTGATTCCCGGACCGTCCAACTGGATGAAGGTGTTGCTCTGGGCGAACATGAAAGTCTTCTCGTAGCCGGACTCCATGAACGTCAGCTCCTGAATGAACGCATGGAAGAGATGAGGTGTTGATGGGAATGTGATCCTGTTATTATTGGGTTTTGGAAAGATTGACATACCCTTCCTCTTTTGTGCTTTGGTACGGGCGGCCTCGTTGGTTTCGTTGGTGTGAATGTGGGTATTGGTGTCGTGGTTGTCGTTGACGAGGTTGTACTTGTTACCGTTGCACTCGTCGTTACGAATACGCTCCCCTTTGTCACCATATACGGCGGCAGAGTATCTTTTTTAAAAACATTCACAATAATTAACTCACAAGATGCAAACCGTTAAAAATTAAATCCTATTAATCTATTCTTTTTTAAATACCAAAAATAGAATATATTACAAAGAGAACAATAACAAATAGACTTACGCTCAGGCCCACCGACGCAGTGATGCAAGCACTCCTCCTCGGTGTTGAACCGATTGTCATTGCCTAAACAGCCACCGTAGACGAAGGTGTGACACTTTCCCTCGGTATGGTTGAAAGACCACTTGTGTACATAATTTTTGCAGGGTCCATGTTCGGTCTTGACAAAGCATCGATCCGGCAGATCGCGCCTCGTCGTCGTCGTCACTGGAGCCGTCGTTGTCTGTTGCTGCTGCTGTCCTATGAATAGCGAGGTGATCGTCGACGTCTGCGGGGTGACGATCACGTCGTCCGACGCCTCTTCCGACAGAGTCGCCTGACAGATCTCGGGCTTCAGGAGAATCGCTATTGTCAGGATCCCGAGGATCCATTTGCCTCGGCTCGTCATTATGCCTCATTCGTTGTCGATTCGCGGGAGTACTTTTAAAATTACAAGCCTGAAAGTGGATTATCTTAATCATTACATTATTTATAATTAAATACTAAGAATATTGAAATTAATTGGAGAGTTAAAATGTAAAAATACGTCAAGCAAGGTCAGTTATAAGTCTAAATAAAACCTATGCTGGATGTCTCGAACTTATTTGGACACTTCTCTGAGGTACGTTAATGTTTATGTGCTGAACTGTTGCAATCGGAATATTATATATAGATAAAATCACGTGATACATTTCTTTTAATCTTAAATCTTATGCTTTTATACCTTCTCTTAAATAAATAATAAAGTGACTTTTACTTAATTTTGAAATCACCTGAAATATGTTTGTTAAAAATAAGCTGTTTTAAACATATTTCAAGTAATTTCAAAATTAAGTAAAAGTCAAATTATTCTTACTAATTTGTATAGGTATACATTTAAACGCACATCGTCAGAATGTCAAATCATTCAGGTGCAAACAATACGATGAATGATAATTCTGTTCATTGTGCACAGGTCCTTTTTTCATTACATTACCGTAAACTCTCTTCACAGAATACAAAATTCAATTACGCTAAACCACAAATACGTATAATAAAAAACACGTACCCTTATTACTCACGCACGTATTATACGTATACCTACACGGCGTTCTAGTAGCCACCACCGTCGTGAGTCGCGTGCCGCAGAGCACTTTGGAATAACAACGAGTCGAGCAGTTCCTTTGAAGAAAAAAAAAGCAATAGCGCAGTACCAAAAGGGCCTATAGCGCTTTGTCGGCCTGTTACATTCGGAGCACGTGTGTGCGCCCACGCGTCGCGTCAGCTTCCCCGAAGCGCAGTTTTCAAAAGATTCGTTTCCTTCCGGACTCGTATAAGTACGATGCGTGTTCACGATTAGCCGCCGCGGACGCCTCACTTGTCGCCGAGGCTTCTTTCGGATATATTAACGACGTCCGCTTATGTGATCTGAGCTTAGCTATAGGAGCCACCCGCGATGAATGATTAGAATTTCTATACTGTAGCGATGAGCGATAATTTTAACAATAAAGTTTCGATCGGAAAATTTTATTTAACAAGTGCTCTGTAATGCAGTACTTTGTAAGGATCTTTTAGTTCATTTCCTAAAAAAGTTCTCCGATTGTTTCGATACTTTAAACATACATTTGACAATAACTAGATGATTTTGTTTTCTTGCGACAAAATTATTTTGAGATACATAAGATTACTTTATTATTCACTTTTCTTTCGTTTTATCTTGATTTATAACTTTTAAATATGTCTACCCTTTTATTCGAATAAAGTTCTAATTTTAAAAAAAATTTGTTTTTAAAAAAAATAAAATCTCAAAGTATTTGAGTTCAACCGCGGCTTTTCCAGCTAATCACTAATCGATCAGTTCGAGAAAACGAGTAGTCAGTAGTTTTGACGTAATTTTGTCTCAGTCGAGTCGCTTACCGCACTCCGACTTGTATAGATCTCCACTACCGCTCATCAATCAATCGCGCGGCGTCTCGCCGAAAGGTTGACTGTTGCTTTTACACGCGGCTATACGGACCACCCATTAGTACACGTATTGAAAGAGAAACCTATCTTGAGTGAGAATACGAGATAACGATATAGCTTCCTGTGATTGATCGGGATAAGGGCTAATGCTTCAGGAGTTATGCTTTCAGAATTTTCGATTATTGATAGATTGAATATACATTCTTTATATTGTCTTGAAATATCTGGTCCCAATAAGTTGACTTTGAGCAAATTTAAGCTGTAAATACATTTTTAAACATTTTGAACTTGTAAAAATATGCAAGACAGAAAGACGTGTGTGAAGCTCCGAGAAAGTCTCACATTTTTAAGCAGTCAGAAAGCGGCTATAATACACGCTAATTTTCGTGCTAAGTGGTTCCCCACGAGACCAATTGGATATGACGATTAGATTCTCAAGTACGTCTGTGAAAACAGTTCGCTGGATACCCTCGACCCATTAATATGCTAAATTAGTATTTCCCACCTGACTACCCACAGTTTTTCACTAGAAAACTAAATCAAACCGATAGCATCGCACCATTTAGAATCCTGTCAGCTTTTCGCTATATACGCCAGAACAAAATAAAACACGCTGTATTAAACGTTTTCATAAAGGTCATAAGCAAAAAATCTGCGGGAACGATTACAGCGACTGGAAAATCTTTACTCGCTATTATTTTCTTATATCATATCTGACTACTATATTGCAGAGGTGTATGATCGACGCGTAGGCAATAGATATTATATTGCGAACCGAGCCAAACGCAGTTTTAACACGTGAGTGCACGTGGTCGGACATAATATAACGCGCAGTCTTAATAGAACCGCCGCTCACGACGAAGAACTCGCGCAAAGGAGGAAGTTATATTAGCACCGGCTCCTCGCAGTAGTAGGTATAATAAAACGTGTATAATTCTTTTTAGTTAAAACTATTATAGCGCTAATCGATACTAACTCAACGTGGAATCATGCGAATAGTTCTGTTCTCAGAGTTTCAACATATATACATTATAATAGACGAGTACCTGGTATAGATAAGCCTCTATACAACGCATAGTATAGATAAATGGAAAGTTTTCACTATCGCGTGCCATATATTGGGCAAGAAAATTTTCGAGGCTGCATCCGAGCTCTCGACTAATTACTTGTATAATTTACAAACATCAGCGGCCGGTTTCCCAATAACCCATGAATAATAAAGATACAATATATTATAAGCTATCGTTCTAATTCTTGCACAATTTATCAGTGCTCGTTCACTCGAATGAAGGAAAATGCGAGACTCGTCTTTCGACGGGTACAAAAGTCAGGGGCGAGCATCACACGTATACATGATAACTAGACGACGTCCTTGTCCGTGTCGCGAGCAATTCGGCGCCGCGCCACGAAACGCTTTCGAACTACACGTCGCGTCCGTCGTCGGCGGATGTGCGCGGGCCGGCTCAATTGTCTCGGCGACGAGAGAGCGGAGCGCGCGCAGCTATACGGCTACATGATGTAGCGCACGGAGACCTGCGCGCGCTATATATACGTCGATTATTATTATTATTGTTATTATTGCATCGCGTAGTTTGTTACGCCCTTTCGGTTCTTACTGGTTTTCATATATCGCGCACGTGATCCTTGTTTAGGTGGATCGTCTCTCTCTCTCTGTAGATTGTTTGATTGTCCAATGGCTTGCATTTGAATTACCGAGATTACGATGCGGAATGAAAATACGCGTATGAAGTGTTGTAAGAGTGTAATAGTATGAGAGATTTACTTTTTGAATACAGAATTGTATAGCGTAATATGACGAGAAGCGATGTAATAACGCGTCGGCGGATAAAGCAAAGATGTATCTGATGTTGCTGTCTCAAAGAGACCGAATTCCTGCAGCCAATCCTTCAGTATGTATACACTATATGCAGTCGTGCGCGCAACACATGAGTCGCCAGCTAATTTATTAATGCCCGCGCGCTACTCTGACGACGAGAGAGCCGAGAGTGGCGTTCATCCATCTCTCCTTTTGCTATGGTTTATTGACTCGTTCGCCGCTCGCCAACAGCTATAAGAGATCGCCACTATGCGATTGTCCAGAGCCATTATAATCGTTTAGTTCATATTTTTAAATTGAAATTTTACAAAACTAGTACTCTTATCTTACCGCACAAAAGAGAGTCACAATAAAACTTTAGAGTACATCATATACGCGACTTCGTATAAAGACTAGACAAAAGACCGATCTTCTATATACACGCGCTATACCTATCGCGGTGTATTAATAAAAGGCTCGCAGGGGCACAAAAGTAGGCCCGTAAAAAATAGCTCGCCGTGTAGTGCATACATCTTCGCGCGGACGGTTCGCGGAAAATCGATATATCGAGCAAGCTGCGACTCGGCGGCAAGTGTTCCAGTTTTCCCGGCGCGGAGCCACACTGGAGCCGGCAAAGGTTACGGCTTGAACTTGAGTGAGATTCGCCCAGATACCCGTTTACGATTGCTTCGTTTTTTCTACTTTCGGACGAGGAAAAGTGATCGATCACGAGGCTTCAAGGTTTCGCGGTTTTGAGAGAGGTGTTTGTATTATCGACGCAGATCCTGTACGTGTGGTTTTTTTAATTTATCGATTTTTTTCTAATTGTACGATGCCCGCTTCAATTTATTTGTGCGAGTATTTTACTGTACTTTTGTGCAAAATTAATTAGCACTGCATTTTACAAAGTATTTATAATGAAGATTTGTTATAATAAAGTTTGAAAATTTGTATTATCGGCAGTGAGGTAAAAACCTAATGTTATATTTCTGATCATTCTAGCGCTTAAGGAGAGAATAAATGCATTTCGACGAATAACACTCATGGAAATAAGACTGGAGTTATGCAAATAACGTTCGAGTCACTCAATAACAAATAAAAGAAACAGAGAAGTTCTGAAAAGACAGTCACGAACTGGCCAGTAAATGTCATTGGCCTCTGACAATATGCTTGAGGATGAGTAAAAAAGTGTCGTCGCGTCGCGCGCGCGTTATTAGGATCCTCACATTTCGAATTCAAGCGACGCGCGCGCACGCGTTAGTGTCTCCGTATAGATGTACCAATGCAGGAGAGACGTGGGGTACATCCTTTGCCATTGGTGAATCACTGGATTTCATTGTGTATTTTTGAAAATGAAAATGCTTGTATGCGAGAATAAGTGTGTGCGCGGGAGGATGCACGGATTTACGAGATAAGATCGATGCATTGTTAGGTATTGTATACGTGAAATCTCGGAATATTAATGCTCCACCCTTTGATGCTTGTGAGTCAACTCTATACATCTTTTTAAAAAGCAACGATAAACTCAAGATTGACAAACTTTTTTATTAAAAAAAAAAATAATTATACTTCTTCTTTATTGATGCCAGTGACGTTTTTTTTCATTCAATGTCCTTATTTGGTAAATATATTGTAATGTTTATTTAAAAAAAAGAAAATATGTGCTAAAATAAACATAATGATTATACCTAGAAAAATATTACGTGACAAATTTTCGTAATTGACATGTACAAATGAAACAATTTGACAAACGTACGACTTTTCAAAATATAAAAACTTTACGGCCAAGTTTCGCTTTTACACCTGCGTAATGGCACGTCCACGCGCCGCTAATTGTCGCCGTATGTCGCGTGTGTGTTCTGGAGATCCGGTTACAACTGGCTCGTTATGTTTACCTTTGCCTAATGTCAAAGATTTTCTATATAAATAATACATCGACCGCTAATGGATTGAGTATAGATTTCGTACGCGTTTTAAGGTTTTTAGAGAATGAATGCTACGGACGCCATGTAGAAATGAAACTTTTTTAATTTACCTTATTACTTCAATCAGTACGATAACCGAATGACTAAGCAAGTGAGAACTGTGCTATTATAATCCTAGAATCACTAATATTTCGCTGTGATGAATCATTGGGAATGCGCTTTAGTTCGCTGTTTGAAATCGTATCAATCGCATTAATTTTTCTAATAAATCTCATTGAAAACTCGATTGTGCATTTGCAGTATAGGCTCAGATAATGAATGCAAACAACTGCATATCTCGAGATGTATATATAATGAAGAAATGAACGCAAACCAGTTATTGCCGTCGTCTCTGATGCACAAACTTTAAACTTTATCTTGATCCGTCGAGTCGAAACAATTTACTCAATGTATTTATTGCGGCGTGTGTCAATAACAGCATCACGTGCCTTGGTTTATCACCGAATTACACGTTTTTACAAGCGTTTTTTCGCTACTATTATGACGCGTAGACATGATTAGTGTTGTTTGTTTTTATAACTGATCACTTCAACTCTGAATAAATAAGCAAAAAGCAGAACATGATTCTTTTTTCTCTTTCTCTCAAAAAAGGTGCGTCATTATAATACAATAACAAAACAGTTTCCTCTCCAGCAGGAAAATTGGGCTGTTATATGCACCAACCGCGCGCAATCAAGGAAAAAAGTTAACAATCCCGATTCCTCGTAACCACAGCGAATGAAACAATCTAAAACAGTGTCAGCATAGCAAGCTGCATCAGGTATTTACCTTTTTAATTAATCACGTGCGCGCACGGAGCCGAACTGCAGCAACTGAACAAGGTCGTTGTCATCGCCGTCGTTGCACCGTTCGCATCAGCTGCATTGCCTCGCCGATCTCGTGACTGATGCGGCGGTCGCTCCTCATATCACAGGACGCTTTTCAATACGATGATTGACCTGATTGCGTCGCGAGAGCTGGTCCTGGCAGGTTCAGTTCGCCGATCACTTTTCTTCCATTGCGCTGCTCGACAGAGACAGGAGTGCCCTAATTATACTGACTGCTCGGTTTTTCGAATTATAACTTGGTGCTAGTTAATGCGAAACTGAATTATCCAATCAAAAACATGCGCAATAACGTTGTAACACACATCAGAGCAGAGCGACGCAGACAAAAGAAAATCGGTCAGTAATCACCTTGCACGCGAATTGATCCCGCACCAATAACGATGTAGCCGGCGCACGCACATATCCGACAAACTTTGGGTGAAAATAAAAATTGCAAACCAAAGTTAAAAAAGAAATTCAGTCACACGCGACAAGTCAATTGAACGAAGACCAAAGAAACGGTCAGTCCAACGAAATTGAAAAATCAAAGCTGGAGCACGAGCGTGGCTGCTTGCGGCGCGGCAGCGTTCGCGCCTTCGACTGTCGACCGGTGCGCTGCTTTGCCGGTCTAGAGTCTCTGCGCGCTGCTATCGCTCATATCTATCTCTCTCTCCTTCTCGCTCGCGCAGTCGCGCGTATAAACGGTCTATGTGTGTGTGTGTATGGGTACCTCCGACTGCGGAGTCTCCTGTGCTGGTCCCCTCCTCGTTTACTGACTGACTGACGGACGGACAGTCGCTGGGTTCCGCATTAAAAGAGCCTCGTTTCTAGATACGCAACGACTGGGCTGCGTGTAAACTCTATAGTGTGGTCATCAGGGGAGGAAATATCACCGATTTTTGGGGTTTTATAATTAAAGAGGAGGCGCGGTATAGAGTATAGTTTGCGGATTGTCATTTAGGAGCTGATACAAATAATAAAGAAGTTGAGGTTTTTTGTAAGAAAATTGCAAGCGTAAACTTTAGGTGAAAAAAAAAGGGTTTTTTTTATGTATAATACAGGTGTATGTATTCTGACAAATCAGAGTTGCACAAACGAGATTAAAGAGTTCGATGCTCGCTTGTGCTGTCTTTTGTACAAGATGATAAGACACCGAATCACATCTTGATTGATGAGTTTGTCTTGCAATACTCGTATTACGTATTATCCGAGGTATTATCTAGTAATAAGAAGTACGCGTTGAAACACTTCTTAAAGTTGGTGTGACAGATGGCTCCGAAAACAGATTTATAGTGATATTCGCATACGCAAAAATTAGGATTCACGGTTTTATAACAGTTGTATTAGCGAGCTACACATGCATGGGATTTACATAAAACTATTCGATTGAAGGTGTTTCCCCGTTTTAACTCCAGAGATGTTTGAAATAATCTCAGCCAAAGTGATATTTTCGTTAACGACTGCGTCGCCGTATAATACAGCGCAAAAGTACAAGCATGCGCAGGGGACAGCGAGAGGAATATGAATCGCGATGAAGAGAGAGTAGCAGAGACGAGGTTCAGTTGTCGAAAGATAAAGAGCAAGAGCACGTGAGAGCGAGTCAGCACTTCAGTCAGTGCACAAGTCTCACGTGTCCCTCTCTCTCTCTCTCTTTCTCTCTGTCGAGAACTCGAGAAAGAGTATAGCAGCAGTAGCAGTGGATTGTAAGTGTAACAAATAAACTGGCAACGAGATAATAGACAAATTGACCCTAAGCACATCCGATTCGTTACCCGCGTGTCGGAAGGTCGTATAGCTGTGCGAGTACACTCTCGGCTTCGTTCTTTCTCCTCGCATTGTTATACGTATATATGCTCGCGAGCTACGCGTGCTTTCAAGGCGACGTACACACAGCTTCCCGATGATGATCATCGGGCTTCTGCTATTTCGGAGCGTAACTTTTTTGATAGACATTGTATATTTTCCATTATTTACCGAATGAGCACTAATCTCGGCGTTTTATCTTGTTTATTGACTAAGACACACCTTGCGCGTAGTATAAATTTAATGTTTTGCAAAGCGATAAACTTTCAGTAAATAATCTATGATTATTTTAGCCGGCATCGACTTGTAAACGCTCCACTGTTGATTCAATTTATTTTCGTGTTCATTAAAAAAATAGATATTGTCATTCTTACACCACTATGCTTGGTTCATCTTTGAATTGACTATTTATTATTAAAACGGTGTTTACATCACCTCAAATGCGTATATTTTTCCAAGAAAAAACCGTTAGAAAAATCGTTTGAAAACAAAGCAAGACGAAAAAAAACTCTGAAAACTGCAGTCTGAATCATAAAACCTGGAAGAAGGAACCGATATTCCCCCAAATACCCTATCGATCCCCGATACGCGCGTCCCTTTTCAGGCCTGCGATTCCGGTATAAGTATACAAGCTTACCGTCGATGCGTCACGCCTGCAAGCAAATAAGTACACACAATGTGCATACACACGGCGCGCGGGAGATAAGATTATAGACGCAACTGGCGAGGAGATCTCTTTTTCCGTTCTGTGCCTTCTTCTTTCTTCTGACCAAGCTTCGGAAACTTTGACGAAGGGCCTTATCACCCACAGCGTCGGATTTTCATCGAAAACGTCACTGCGCGGGTATACTAAATATTAAGTTTGATTTTACGTAACTCCGCATATTGTGCATAGATTGAGTTGTCTATAAGCTTCATGGGGATTTATTTACTATAGCAATTTCGGTATCTTTGTAGTTTTTTTAATTATGGAAATTTGTGATCAAAGGTTTATATTCTTGAAAACAGCAAATTTTTTTAAGTCTTTGGGTATACCGGGCCAGTTTTATCTTAGTTTTGGATGAAATAATAAAGAAAAGTAGGAAACTACTCATAATCATTGAATTTGACTGAAGAATAATATGTATCGACCATTTTTATTATCTCAAAACTATAACAATAAATAGTAATTTTGTTTTGTAACTTAAATAATGAAGAAAACCACTAGTGAAAACTTACTTTTTACGATTTTTGTTATCTATAAATGGGAAATTTAATGTAGTGGAAATAGCTCAATAAAAAGTAGTTATGGTTCAACGGCCTATACTCAACGTCTAGACTAGATATGACAAAAATTTCATACTACTAAAATTAAAGTGTGAAAAAAGAGCTTGAAACTTTAGCTCGTAAAAAATAAATGTACGGGTAAAAAGTTATCTGCATTTGTAATCAGCCAAAAATCATAAAAATACACAAAATCAGGTCATTTCTTCATTTTTTTCATTTTTATCGATCCACAAAATTGTGCGTACCTATACCCTCAAAAATTAAACTAGATCGGTCGCCGTAGACTAAAAAAAGTAAGTAAAAATTACATTTTTTGTAAAAGAAACTAATATAAATTTTTAATAATAATAATAATCTACATCAACACTGTATTAGTCGACAAGAAAAGTTACGAGAAGAAGCACATTGTATATCATAGAAAATTGTCGCGAGCTCGAGAAGAATCTTAACAATTTTGACACAGCCAGCTGGTTTCGCGAATCGAAAAATGCACAAAGAAAACAAAAACTTCGACATCCTCCGAGCGTTCAAACACTTGCACAGGTGTTACATTAGGTATGCGTGAACATCGAAACCCGCTATCAGATAAGCCGGTCTAGTACACAAACACGCGCGGGTTTTCAAGCACTCGTACTCGTAAATTTCTGCATAAATCAATTATCGGGCTCATGACTATGACCTTTCGTTTTATAAATTTACTTGTTCCACATTGCGTGAGTAACTCTATTTGAACATAAGTATAAGATCAATTGGGAAAAAATGTCACATGCTCAACGTGAAGAATTTAATTTTCGTGCAAACAACTTTTCGAGCTCTTCGTGTACTCCACGATCGACTGTATATATAATAAATCTACGAAGTCGAAAGAGGCCGTCCAATAACTCGCGCGAGGGGGAGAATTTAGGAGTCTTGGGTGCAGTCGGCATAATATTAGGGAGCTGCTAATAGTCGTAAACGTTATTAACGGGGCCGAGCATAACGCGATTAAGCAGCCGATAAAAAGGAGCCGCCGCAGCAGCTCATGTAGAGATGAAAGAGGCGCAAGATTGTTAGCGGCTGCTAAAATGTTTGACCCACATGTTGCATCATCGCTCGTGCACCGAAAGCACCTCGAGTATGGGTTCATGCGCACGTATGGCACGATTTTTTTTTGCTGGTGTTCTTATTTTTTAAATACTTACACCTTTCTGCGTAATAACTGCCGTTAACGTCATTAAAATAGTTATAAACGTTAAAATACTTTTATGAAAGCTTCAAATTTAAAAAGCTAATCTTTCATTTTTTCCATGTAGCTTAAAATTTATATGTGGTTTTTCATTGCAAAGTTAATCCACGAATCCGTTATAGGGGAGATGCGCCCAGTACGGCTACGCATAACTATTTTGGGCGTAAAATTTTATTAACGCGATGAAAAATTTCTATAAGGGAAAAATTGGCGCGAGTCAAACCTGACATTTAAAAAAGTTATGCGCAAAAATGTAAAACGTGCATTTTCCGAGTTTGCAAAAAGTTATTCCCAGTGTATGGCTATTTTTAGCTATTTCGAGTGTAAATATTTATTTACTCACAACAAAACTAAAAATAATTAAGGTGGATTTGTTCATTAAACAGTCCTCTATAATATAAAAATTGTCCCGATTTGATATCCAATAGAATAATTAATTCGTAACGTAAATATAAAAGTTGCAATTTTATGAAGTTTTCACCAACTGCATTCCAAGCAAGCACCTGCAATCGAAATAAATTGTTATTCCTCAACACGAATCAAGAATACCAATCAGAAATGTGTATTGAGAAATCGTCGACTCAACCTCACATATTCTGACTTTTGGAAATCTCTGTACTTCTCCACTATTAGATTTGGCTCGCGCCAATTTTTTCCCTATAGAAATTGGGCTAAGGAACACACTAAAATTATGAATTAAATTTTTCATCGGGTTAATAAAATGTTATGCTTAAGATATAATAGCTATGGGTAGCCGTACTGGGCGCATCTCCTCTATAGCACTGCCACATGGTGGAATATAAAATGGTGGAAAATAATAATCCATATCTTGAGCTTTCAAAAATGCATACAAATTCACATCGTGACCACAGTACAAGTACATTTTTTTCGATGAAACCGCGTTGAGATTTCGGTTTAATTTTCAATGAATTGCCTGGCCATTATACCACCGTTCAACCTCTTGAGTTATGGAGTAAAAGACACTCCATTCAAGGCTATTCTGAAAATTTCGATAATAGTTATGTAGGTTGAGTCATCAGTGTACCATTTTGGAAGTAGTATATTCGTATCTTTCTGCAAGCGATCAGCTGATTTTACATTGTAATATTCCAAAAAATGTGTACGCATATTGAATCGACAAGTTGATCTCGCTTAACCGCCTCCAGTAAATCAGAATCATTATACTCGCGTGATATTTTATTCCATAGTATACTTATGATGCATGAGAATGTCTTCCTTGAATTAGCTATTGTTTTTCGATAATTAATCTACATATCTTAAACGTGCCTGCAAGAAAAAAGAAAATTCAACGTTTTTATATATCTTTTAATTGACAATACATACTTTTCATTTCGATTCGACCACAAAGAAATGCTCCAATCCGAGCTCCCGATTCACAAGAACTAACCAATCAGGCTGCACCATTTCAAAAACGTTCCGCAACAATACCTTACCGACGAGTATACGTGTAAATGCAGTGATCCTTGCTTAATACTGTTCAGGATTGTAAGCCCCCAGGAATTTAGAATATTTCTTTTGCGGTGACAAAATTATAAGCTAGCCATTTTCCTTCCTAATAAAGGTTATTCATCATAATTCATAATAAGATGAAATTAAAACAATCGTATCATGTTCGTTAAGATAAAAAAATGCGAAGGAGCGCAATACTTTTATCGTAGATTGTAATAATTCGAATTTTGCTTACATTTGTTAATTGTGGATCTTCAGGTCAATAAAACGGCTAATCTTTAACATTAATGTGAGCAGCTTCCTTGCGCATTTGTGTATGATTACCGTGTTTAAAAAACTGGGTTAATATAATTAATTTAAATGCTGATATTCAATTGAAATAACTATTCGTTTACACTGAACTTTTTTACACTTATGACTTGAACAAGTTACAATCTTAAACCAGAAATTGTTGCATTACACATTTGATAACTTCGAAACACAAAATAAAATACTTGTACAAAGTTCTCTGTTTCATTTTGGTTTGACTTTGCTACGAATTAATGGAGTATTGATAGTTTACTCACTAAAAGCGATATAAGCTTATCAATGAATGCACACGCTTATATTGCTGATGGCTGCAAAGAATATGAAAAAGCCTCAATTATACATTATACATATAAATCTTCAAAGAGTCCCTTACAGAAAAGACACTCACATGTTCAGTGTTTACACCTAATTTTACATACTAATATTACTATTATAGTATTCCAAATTATACTTAATTGCTCTTGTAGAAAATTGAGCACCCATTGCCCAGAATATGCCATTTTTTTTGCCAAGTGGGCAGATTCGATTATGATTGTTTATATAATGTCATAGTAAAAAGTGAGGTTATCGTATTCATTCATTATTCTGTAAAACTACTATATTTTATTTTTAACGAGATGATATGAATTATATATTAGCAATATAAAATGTCTTCAATCATATTTATTGTTTGTCGATTTGAGGTTATAACTCATTTCTCGTTCCGTCATTCCGCGGTAGTGCCCCGTTGGCAAGCATAAGTATACGTAAGTATATAATAATATACTTACGTATACTTACGTATACACTGTGCCGTCGGGGAGCACCGCGACCCTATTATACTTTCAATTTGCTTTTTAACCTATATGCATTTTACTCATTTCGTCGATATTTAATTTGATCCGTTGTTGATGCTCATGTATGAGTAATTG